>VZRE01013696.1:102768-173781 GCA_013396775.1 Cephalopterus ornatus | reverse complement strand
CGGGCCCGGCGGGCAGCTGGGCTTCGCGCTGCTCGGCGGCGCGGAGCACGGCGAGTTCCCCTACGCGGGCGCGGCGGCGGGGGACGGGGAGGCGGCGCTGAGCGAAGGGGAGCTGCTGCTGGAGGTGCAAGGGGTCCGCGTCTCGGGGCTGCCGCTCTACGACGTGCTGGAGGTGATCCGGAGCTGCAAGGACCCCATCGTGGTGAAAGCCGTCCGACAAGGTGCGAGGGGGGCGCGGAGAGACGGGGCGGGACGGGGGGAGCCGCTGGGCGCTGCCCGTGGGGGTGCCGGGCCGCTGCTGCGGTGCTGGGTGGCCAGGGGCGAGTACGGTCCAGCATCAGCCCTCTGGGGCTGCGCAGCGCCCCGGCAGAGTCGCGCAGCGCGGGAGTCAGTGCACCCACCCGTGTGCGCACCTTTTGCGAGGGTACTGATGCTCAGGCATCATCGTCCTGATGATAATGGTGATGATGAAGCTCATCGTCCTGAGCCCGTCTGCAGCCGTCCCGCAGTTCCCTGTCCTGCGTTAAGCGCAGTGAGCAATTGCGTGAGACTTTCCCAAAGGAGCCGTCAGCGCTCCCTGTGGGGCACCCACACGTGTCGGGGGGAGCCCGGTGCCCAGCTGACCCCTGGAGAGGCAGAGGATACTCCACAGCTGGGGGAGTGTGTCGGAAATCCCCTCCTCCAGCAGCTGAGCATCCTTTAGAACTGCTCGGTGACGACTGGAGTCTTGTTCAGAAAGTGCAGCGTGTGTTTGCCGGCTGCCGGCGTGGGAAGGAAAAGCTTGGACCCTCCTGCATCTTCTCTCTCTGGCTGAAAGGCAGCTCAGGTTTGCCTTTTCCCCCCGCTCCCGATTTGTCCTCGTGGTCTGGTGGGGGCACAGCCGTGCTGCCCTGCAGTGCACGAATGAAGGGATGGACAGGTAGCTCTCCCATTTGGCTGGGGAAGAGGATAGGAAGAGTCCTCCCATGCTGGATTAAAAAGAAGCCACTTCACATCCGTGTACACTCAACAGTCGCTCAACAGGTTAGCTGACAGGCTTGGCTAATGGGCTTGTGATTTCCAGGACAGGATTTGAGTTTAGTGCCAGGAAACTTGGTGCTACTGTAGCCACCGAGGCTGGTTGGATGGACACGGTGAGCAAGGAGTGCAGTCGGACACCCGGAGCTGTGTGAGGCAAAGGAGCATCCCGAGGTCATCTCCAAGTGGAGGAAGGAAGGGAAGTTTTCTTTATGTCACCCAAGAGATTCCTTAGGGGAAAGTTTGTCTTCACACATGTACGCATCCCAGAGTTGGGGTTTTTGCTGTGGCTTTTGGTGCGAGGGGTTTTTNTGTGGCTTTTGGTGCGAGGGTTTTTTTTTTTTTCTGTGCTTGATTCAACCCAGCTGGTTACTGCAGACAAAATTTGTGGCCAGCTGGCAAGACTGTCACCTGAAGTCTTGTCCCTCAGCTCACTGATGAGATGAAGGACTGCAGGCACTTGTTTCACAGCCATCCTTCAAACCTCCAGTGCCAGAGCCAATCACAGTGCTGGGGTGTCTGAGAGGAGCTGAGCTGTGGCTGTGCAGGCCCCCTCTGCCACCTGCCCCAGAGCTGATCTACCCCAGCACAGCTACTAGTTGCTCCTTTCCAAGACTCAGTAGAAATATTCCAGCAAACAGTGTCAAACTCCCAACAAAAGCAGTTTTCTTTAAACAAGTGTGTATTTTCCCTGCTGCGGTCCTTCTGCTTCCCTGGGAAGTTGCAAGGGAAACTGAGCCTGCTGTTTTCCCTGCCCAGGCAGGAGGGGGAGAAAAGCATGAAGAAAAGTATGAGGAAATTAGGCAGAGTTTTTTTTTTTTTTCACGTGCTGATTGTTTTAGCAGAAGTGTTAAAATGCAGCTTGTGGCGTTGCAATGTGATCAGTGTTGGTGGATGAAGGAAGGTGCATAAATAAAGCCCTTCCCAACCAAGCAATTTGTGATCAAACTTTTTGTTATTTTGGAAACACGAGTTAATATAAATAAAAACATGGCCTGGGAATATACTGCAAATGACAGAACTTGGTGGTAAATGTGTCTCATCTCCAGAATGTGGTCAAAAGAAGGGGCAGAGAGCTGAGTTTTAGCATACTGGTTGTGTTTACCCGAAAAACCCTGCTGGAAGTCAGGGCAGGCACTTGAACCTTGTATCATTCTCATCTAGAGCCAAGAACCAAGCACCTGGTAGGACTGTAGTTTCTGTCCTTTTTTTTTCTCTCCACATATTTTTTTAAATGCTTTATTAGCCAGGAATGTAGAATAGAAATAAATATTTGGGTTTTTTTAAAAATCATTAAATATTTTTGTGGTCTGGAAAGCAGTTCCTGTCAAGAATAGCCTGGCATCTGAGTGCTGCTCTCTGCATAGCAAGGATCTCCCTCATGGATCAGGATCGTAAGACTAGAAAAGGAGAGTATTTTAATTAAAATGCATTAGTTCTATGTTGATTAAAAATCTCATTATGGGGATGGCAACTGTCATTCAATAGGAAGTGTGTGGCACTAGAGCAGACAGCAAAGGAGTGTGCAGATAAGATTGTTTTCAACTCTGATTCTCCTCCTCCTCCTCACGGTTCTTAGTGCCTAATTGACTGGTGCTGAAGTGCTGGGGCAATATTAGCCTGGAAATGTATATGTTTTATTGCCTTGTCTGTTTTGTATGACATTTACGAGGCTGGAAAAACAGGAAATTTACTATAAATAAGTCAGTCATCTGCAAGTGCTAAGAGAGAAAATAACTGTTCTGACCTTGCAGTTAGTGAAAGAGAAGAGACTAGGATGTGAAATGTACGTAGAATAGGCTGTGCCTGAGCTTTATCATTAAACTAGGGTTTAGAGACTTACAGGTTCATGCACAATGGTTTTTCTTGTTTTTGTTAGTGGTATGTTTGAGTATGTTCCCACAAAGTACAAAAAGGGGGAACCTATATGAACTCTCTTAATGGGAGTACTGGTACTTAATGCTGCTCATCTGGGATTTCCTGGTCCTTCACTACTCCGTTGGAAAGCGTGAAGAAGCTAAAGACTTTCATGAAGCTGTCCCTTTCTTTTCCTGGTATACACCCTTTTTTGGTATTGTGATTGAGAAAAAAACCTGTACCATTACAGTTGCCTGTTTTTGGGGAGAGAGAGGAAGAATCTGCTCCCATGTATCTTAGTAACTTTCAGAACTGTCAAATGCGCGAAAAAACCTCAGTTAACATGTAGTGCTTTTATGACTGACTGTTTCCATCTTACATCTGTGCCTAAATTCTGATGAAATTGGCAATTAACTCCTGTGCAGTTAATAAATACGTTTTTATTATTACTTGGTCTGAGAGTATGGAATTAATAGATTGAATTATAGGAGCAGTGGTCACATATTCTTGTGTAAAGCTGGCGTTGCCTTAACACAGTGATTTCTTGGCTGTATTCTGAATATTGTATCTTCCTTGAATACAGGTCACATTTTTCGATATAGCTCACTTGGATAAACTGAAGCTTAAAACTGATAAATCAGTTATAAAATCAGGCACACTGTTTCTTCTCAGGGATCTTTGTTAACAGAGTCCAGCACAACAGAACAGAAGTTTATCGTGCTGTTCTGCACAAAAGAAGAATTAAGGCTGTGTTTATAAAAAGTAGACTCTGATTTGTTTGAGACAAGGTATTTGGGTTTTCATTCTCCCTCCTTGAGAGATGGGCGTGTTCAGAGAGATTTCCAATTGCAGCCTTTTATTTGTTTTGCTCTTTGCTTCGATGAGCTGTGCTAAATCATACCAAGCCAGATGCTTGGTATGGGAAACTGTCAAAGTTAATATGTTTGTACACTTATTTTTAAATTTTTTTTTTTTTTTTTAGTTCTCATTTCAACGCTTTGCCTCCCTAAAAAGTCTCAGGATCTCAACGTCTAAATGACCAATTGCTTTGAAACCAGGAGGTGCTGAGAGCAGTTTATGCAATTAGTAGTTTTCATAGGACTTTGCAGCTGGGATGATCCCACGGTAAGGAGGAGTTGAGGGAGGGAGTTTGTGGTTTTTTTTTTTTTTAAGCCCTGTACAGGGCAAACAGGAGCAGGCATGATCCCAAACAGAAACAGTCACTGTTTACCCAGTGCTATCAGCTGCATTTGTTTCTTTTCAAACATTAACTTGACCGTAAGATAAATTCTGAAATACAGAGCAGTGACTCAATGCTTCAGTGTCAGGCTGGCATCTGCTATACATGAGATGTTAAACTCAGTTATATATACTAATGTGAACAAAACCAGCTACTTTCAAAAAGTTTGTGTGAGCTGGTATTTGGATCTTTTCCTTTTATTTTCCTGATAGAGCTCGTGAGATAATTCCTGTTTGGTTTTGGAGGTTTTCTTTTTTTGTAAGACATTATTTTAAAAAAAAAAAAAAAAAGAAAAAAAAAGAAAGAAAAGTTGATGCATCTGTAAATTCCTGTGTGTTCAGTGGTTTAGCAAACACAGGGAAGCAGAGTGTCACTCTGTAAGTGGTGATGCTGGACATCCCACGCTAAGTGCTGGTGCCTGGCATTGCAGAGCCCCGCAGCGAGGGCTGGTGCCTGTGAGCTGTCCTGGGATGGAGCTGAGCTCGGGTTTGAGCTGCCCCTGGGCCGGCGAAGGGAGAGGCTGCTTAGAGAGTCAGCTCTTGCTGTTCCCAGTTTACCTCTGCAGCGTCACACATGAGCTCCGAAAAGTATTTGCCTTCAGTCTTTGCTCGCTGAGTGCCAGTCACTTGCACGGTGAATTCTGGAAGTCGTTTTTCCATCTGACCCAAATTCTTTTAGGACCCAAGTGGATTTGAAGTGGAGAGAAAGATTTGCCAGCTGAAAACTCGGGTGATGTTCATGCATTTTAGATTTATAAGGCCTGTTTTCGACCTCTAACCTGCTGGGTGACCGTTGGGCTGGTCACTACTGAAATGTAAAATAAAAGAAGACAGAGTCTCTTTTTCTCTCACTTTGAACATACTTTGCTACAAATCAGTAATCTTCTTTCTTTGAAGTAGATTCTGCTTCTACTGCATTTAGTAGTCGTGAAATGTGTATATCTTGTATTAAAATACTGCCACGAGGAAGACCTTATCTTTGCTGTGCCTGAATTTACAGTGTAGTATTTGTCAGGATTTAGGAGCTGACCCTGCTTGTGGCAAACCAGTCAGTCATCCCTCCTCTCCCATGCCACGAGGTAGCACCCCAGAGATGGATGTTCGAGCCCAAGAGCCGCGTCTTGGCTGTTATAAAAATTTCCAGGAATTAATATGATCCTTTTAACAGCACGAAATGGGATTATGTTTTCCACAATAAATTTAATCTTTCCAGCCATTGAGATGGGACTCCTGGTTCCCTCTTTATGGCCAGTCAGATCACAGAGCAATTAAATCACAATTATAGTCTAATTATGAGCAGTCATTCAACATCATTGCAAAGTAAGATGTTAACACCATCTTGCGTGTTGTTCCTTGCTTTTAAGACCGAGTTACAACTCCTGCACGAGTGAATTATTGACCTGCTATGATGAGATTTAAAATTCATCTTCCATGTTAGAAATTTAAGAACTTTTTATAACAGGTTTGAAAGCCAAGCCAGCTCACTGCTGTTCCTGGGTTTGGGATTGTCATTTTCCTCTGGTTCAGGTCAGGCTGTGATCATTCATGCATCTCTTCTGGCTGTTTCTGTATCTCTTTATCTGATGCCTGAGAATTACACTTACTCCTTTGGCAGCCTATGCACGCACAGGGAAACATTTGCCCCAGGGCAGCTACATTAAGGTGTAAAGATATTCAGAATAGCACTTTTGTGGCTGTGCAGAACCGATGATTTGGGCTCTCATTCATTAGATTTCAGCATGGCTCAGTTTGAAGGTGATGTGGAAGCTGAGAAGGTGCTGCTGCCTCAAGGGCTTTTTCTATTGCATTAGCAAGGTCTGGGCTGTGAGCAAGGGTGGGATCCTTGGGACCTCTCTTGAGGTTTTTAAAAATGATTGACCAAGTTTTTATTTACATTCCTTTACTTAACTCCAGACACAAGCTATGCTTGCTAGTTATTTCAGGTGTTTGTTGTTTTGTTTTTTTTTTTTCTTTTTTTTACACTTCCTCTGGCTTTGAGTGGAATTGGTAAATCAAGGCATTTGGTTTTGATCTTTCTATGCTTCAAGTGACTTAAATTTCTTGGTGAAAAGCACAGAGTAGTGGTTCTGTATGAGCAAGTGCCATGACTTTAAAAAGGACTATGAAAAATTTTAGGCAAAATGTGAGCACTCATTGGAGAGCTGGTACTCAAACCTCTTTATCCTTCATTCCAGCTCCATGTCCCAATTCCTGGAGTATCAAAATACAGCTCCTCCCGGTCTGTATTTCTCCAGAGTTTTTCTGTAGCTGAGTCGTGGAAAAGATTTATTTTTGCCTTTCAGAAACTGAGTATAAAGTGACCTTTGTGCACCAAGGGCACAGGGATGGGTCATCCTCCCTGTGATCTATGAAGATCTTAGCTGCTCCCGTTGCCCTGTCACCGGAGGCATCGCTGGCAGGACAAGGAGAAGCATCTCCTCGGCGCTGAGTGACAGCGCTGCTGAGCGTGCAGGACCAGCTCCTGCACAAACATCATTTTCACCACTATCATCATTTTCTCTGTCTCTGTTGATGCTTGGTTTTCTCAGTTTACACTTCAGTCTCGTGCAGCTTGCCTTGGCGTAGCTGTCGTGGCAGTTTGACAGGTAAAGGCTTGGAGCCGGCAGCCCGGAGAGATCCACGGAATCAGTGCATTTGGTGGTTTAAGTTTGGGGTTTCCTGCAAGGATCTACTGTTGGGAAACAAGCCTGTGCTAGGGATATCATCCAGAATTTGTTATCTACTGATCTGAGGGAGGGCTGTGGAAGAGGCTGCTTGTTTCCAGAGCAGTTTGGCAGCTTTTACATTGGGCTGGTGTGTTGGCAGATGGGGACTTTTTTTAATTACTTTTTTTTCCTTTAGTTTATTTTTTTGCTTTTCTTTCTAAACCAAATAGGTGGGCCAGCATCCCTCTTGGCCCTGCAGGAGCAGCAAGGCTCAGGGTAACTGGGATATTTTAGCTGAGATCCACCCTTCAGTTTCCAAAGGTCAGACACTCCATCCATCCTCCCTCTTGTGACATTTTAAATGGTTTCCAGAGCTATTCTGCTGCTACAGGCTGGAACTATGGCACCATGCTCTCTGCTAGTCCCCAGGCCTGATTCTGGCATCATTTGTGCTGAACTGTTTTGCGTTAGTAATATTGTTTAAACCTGCATAAATTCTTCTTTTTTTTTTTTTTTTTCAGCTGCCCCTAGTAGACCTTGGAGGAACAAAATAGTTTTTTCTTCAGGTCCTGATGTTTTGGGTTACATTCTTGGCTTTTGGCTAAGAACAGTTCCAGTTTTTATAGTTGACAGGGTTTGTATCATAACTTAAAAGAAAAATAAGGGTTTTTTAAATACTTTCTGAATTTCATTGATTATCCCCTATCAGACTAAACAATAGCGCTTATTACACAGTGTGAAAATAATGCAAGGTGCCCTGTCTTCCTAATGGAACAGGAAATAAAAACAAACAAAGCCTTTGGGATGACTTGCAAAGTGGAACAGATGCCCTTACAATTGCAAGGCATTTGAATAAGGAATCAGTTTTGCATGGTTTGCTAATCCTTCAGTAAAGAGTTCATTGTCTTGGATTATACATCTGTAATTTTGGAACTCTAAAGTCAGTGCCTCACTACAACTAGGTTGGGAAGAGACTGACTTTTTTTCATATCCTTAATCTCAGTGGGTTGTTTTTTAAGGAGAAAACCTCAGCTCTGGGTTTTTCATTTAGTTATTAACAAAAAGCCTTTGAGAAAGAAGCTGCCTAAAATCCAGCCACTCCCTCAACACAAACAAAGCTTGCAGATACCGTGTACTTTCAAAAAAACCCAACTTTGATGTTCAACCTGTCTTATTCCAGTGGTGCAGATCCTGCACTAAGTGGGTGTTAGTCCAAACTGATGACAGACACAGATGTCTCGGATTTTTTTGGATGCATAAGAAAGAGGAGAGTTACCTCCCAAACAGGCTGAACTGGGCAGGTGAGGACCTGGGCAGCAAGATTGCTGTGAAAAGACTTTACTTAAACATAGCAAGGAACATGGCCATCCTCCTGCTTTCCCAAAGATGCAGCTAGAACTCAGAATTAGCAATTTAAATGGCAGGGATACTGCTGGGTGCTTCTGGGGCTTGGACCTGCAGAGGAGCAATTACCTGGAGCCTTGTGGGAAGCCAGGGATGGCTGGAGGAGAGGTGGAGAGACATGGGCGGCAGGACATATGTAAATGATACCAAAAGCACTGAGTTGAGGAAAGGTTTTCCTGGTCACTGGGTTTGTTACTGAGGCCGTCTCTAGAAGCAGAGGCAGCTGAGTCCTTTCTGCAGGACCAGTCAGGAGCATGGCTGTGTCTCCAGCTGATGGCAGACCCCAGTTCCAGAGCAGTCCAGCCCGCCCATCTTCTTGTTCTGGGCCTACTTGAGAGCTCGAGAGGGACTTTTTACAAGGGCATGTAGTGATAAAACAAGGGGGAATGGCTTTAATCTGTAAGAGGGCAGAGTTAGATTAGATATAGGGAAGAAATTCTTCACTGTGAGGGTGATGAAGCACTGGCACAGGTTGTCCAGGGAAGCTGTAGCTGCCCCATCCCTGGAAGCGTCCAAGGCCAGGTTGGACAGAGCCCTGAGCCACCTGGGCTAGTGGAAGGTGTCTCTGCCCACAGTGTTGGAACTGGCTGATCTTTATGGTTCCTTAGAACCTGAAGGATTCTGTGACTATGATGCAGCTTTGCTGCTGAATATCCTGTTAGGATGTGGTGCCTAAACTAACTCCTGCTCCTCCAGGACAGCCACACAGCTCCCCTGCACAGTGCGGGGACAGGTGGGAGGCAGAGAGTAGTACAGCCCCAGGGGAGCTCATCCCCAGGGAGCCAGGACAGGGCAGAAGAGTCTGTGGTGTGGCTGAATTTGGGGACACTGTTGTCTCAAAGCTGAGTCTGCCCTTTGCGATGCTGATGCCTGGGGAAGGCACTGAGGGACAGGACGCCTGATGGGACTTTGGCAGCCACCAGTCCAGCCCAAGCTTTGTTCTCTCTCTGTCCTGAGGGTGAAAGAAAAATTAGTCTGATGCAAAACAAAGAATCGTGTCCTTCTCTTTTCCCTGGTATGCATTTTTCCTTAAACAATGAAGTGACTAATACAGAGTATCTTCTTAATGTGCTCTGCTTGTGGTTGAGAGGAGCAGCAGCAGCAGCCTGGCTGCATGAGCATGTCTGGAGGCTCTGCTGCCTGCACAGCAGGGACTCTGAGGATCACGGCATCAGTTGTTTCTGAATAAAATCAGTAAGTTGTCTGCTTATTGGGAGGGGTTGGCTTGCTTTGTTGTTGTTAGATTGTCTTCTGCTGGTACCCCAGCAAATGTTGTGTGTTAGTTTTGTGTGCAAATAGCCAAACTCGCTTAGCAATGGTATACAGTGTTTTGTTAACTTTTGTGTAGTTTGTGTGCACTGTGGAGTCCTCCCTGTCACCTTCTGTCTGGTGTTATTAATCAGCCTGTTTCCAAACAGAGATCTGAGCTGACAAATGCTTTTACACATGTGCCATGGCTGTATTATCCCATGTCCTTGCTTTCCTTTTGTGTGTTTTTTTGTTTTGTTTTGTTTTGTTTTGTTTGTTTTGTTGTTGTTTTTGGGGTTTTTGTTTGGTTTTTTTTTCGTTTTGGGGGGTTTTTAGTTTTGTTTTGGTTTTTTTTAATGACAAGGTACGGACATGCTGAGATTGTTCACCTAATTTCACATGGAGGTATTTTTGTCTCAACTAAACCACAGTCTATATAAATCCCTCATGTCGCAGGAAGCTTTGTTTGCTACAGGTGGAGCAAGGCAGTTAAACCCCCAGTAATGTCTGTCTCTGGCTTTCTGCGAGAGCCACGGAACTGCTCTGGGCAAAATCCAGATGGGCGTTGGGGATATCAGGGCTGTGCTGGTCCAAGGGTTGGCTGCTCAGTGAGGTTACGCATAGGGGAAAGTTTTATATCTACACACATCTGCACCTAGTTTAAGAGGAGGAACTTGTGAAAATATTGTGTCACCTATCAAAATAGTTTGAATTCTTGGGTGAGACTCTTAGAATTATGTGATTGATGTGTATATACGAATATATATATATATATTTAAAAAGTTCCATAAATCTCTTCTTCTTGTCTCTTTATTTTTCCATATTTAATGAAAACTAATCCCAAAACTAAAGCTGAAAAGGAAGAGTGTGGAAACCACCACCATTATGGCTGAGTACAGTTCCCATGCCCATTACCTCACCACGAGATACATGGGCAGCCTCTGATCCTGTACAAACATTTAAATTCATTATTGTGGTGTTTCTGTGGCGAAACTGTTTCGATGATACTTGTCCTGTAAATCATCTGCAGGAACACGTTGATTTTGAGAGACAGCTCGCCCATGAGACCTCACTTGCTTTTGGGTTATGCGATGCAGCTGGTGAAGAAGATCCAGGTTCCCTTTCCCTGGAAAATGCTGGGGGCAGCTACCCTCTAGACCTTTGTGTGGCCCCTGTGATTCTTTTCAGGGGTGCAGGAGGGAAAACTAGAGCACACCTTATACTTTTTCTGGGAAAGGTGCTCAGTTTCACCATACACAGAGATCTCTGGCATTTCTAAGCAATAAAGTGCCATTTAGCTCCCTCATTCCAGAGGCAGGTGGCAGTTACACTTTAACACAAGGTCACTGCTTAATGAGGATGGGAAAAGTGGTGAATACTTGGATACGTGATGGCAATCTTTCAAGCGTTATAAAGTTTGGGGCCCTCTTGTGCCAGGCAGTGCATGGATGCAAGAGAGTTGTCCCTGCCTGGATGCTTACAGGGGAAGAGTGAGAGCTACAAAGACCCCAAGTGATGTGTGGAGGGGGAAAGGCAAGCAAAAAAACTGCGTGGCTCAGTTGAGGTGCTTGTGACAAGGTTGTGGACCCACAATTCTCGGCTCCCTGTTGCTGTGCTGTGGGGCTCTGCTGCTTCCCAGATCTGCATTAAAACAGAGAAAAAGGATAAATTACTTCAGCTGGAGCAGCTCCTTTCTGCGGTCCTGGGCTGTCCTGCTCAGGTGGAGCTTTGCCATGACAGTATTTCCATAAATACTCTATAGGTTTTTTTTACTTTGTGCTTGTAAAACATGTCAAAGGCTGAAATTTTTATCTGCAAAAGAGATGACTCAGGGACTATCCAAGGTGGCTTTTCCATTTATTTTTGTTTTCTGTTGCCAATTTTCCAGTTCTATTAGTTGACGCTAGAAATACACACGTATCAGTTTTTCCAAGACCTAAATACAAAGGGGTTTTTTTACATAGTTCTGAGCTAGGACAGGATATCTTGGTCACGTTGCAGACTGGTAAATTTGGATCTGCTGAAGTTGCTACACATGAGAAAAGCCCCAGTAAAAATGAGAGTGCTTAAATTTAAGCATGTGCTAACGTAACACGTTGCAGAGGGCTTTTTGTATCTGTCTGTAAAAAGATGCTATAATCAGCACTGAGGCTTGCCTAAACCAGTGTGGAAATTGCTGTTTGCCTAAAAAGCCGGGCAAGTTGTCACAATCCCAACATTAAAAGGCTGCAGCGGATTAACCAAAACCTATTTCAAATTGATTTAGTGCAGCTGATGCGTAACTCAGCCTGGTCATCTGTGTCCTGCCAGGGACAGCTGTGCTCTGTGCTGCTTTGAGTCCTGAGACCAAGTGGCTGAGTTGTCATTGCAGCTTGCTGTGTTCGGGCTGCCTGCTCTCCCCCTGAGGGTGCTGGGGAAAAGAAGGAGACCCTGGCTCCCAAATTGGCTGGTCACATTTAGCTTTTATTTCTAGTGTTCTACTCTCATTCAGTCTGCTGTAGCAGATCCCGGATGGGATCTTGCCCCTGGCAGGGAGTACGAGCATTTTTCCCCGGTGCAATTGAGTTGGCAGGGAAGGTTCCATCGGCAGCTTGTCTCAGGATATGTTGGATTTCTGACAAAGAGCGTTTCTGCTGCCTGCAGCACCTCCTGCCCTCCAGGCCTGGGGTGTGTGCTCAATGGCAAAGTTCAAAACTTTTCTTTAAAAAGTTAGGGACTTTCAGAGCAATCTTACAGACTTTAATTAAAGCTGGTGTTCCTCTTTTCCTGTACTGGTTACAGATGAAGGTAGATTTTACAAATGATAGGTAACCCAGGTGACTTTTGCTGCTGTTCTGCTCTTGTTACTCCATTTTTGAAAACCTCAAGCATCTTCCCAGCAACCTGTGGGCTCTGTCAGGCAGAGCCTGCTCGTCCCTAAGCTCAGGCTGAGCAAAGCCTTCCCAGTTGGTGATTAGATTAGCATCACCAGCTGATAAACAAAACTTCATCAAGACCTCTAAAGGACAGACCTTTCATGTATTGGGACACAGCAGCAGCACTGCTGAATGCTGATAGCTGTCTGAACCAGTGGCAGGAACAGTGGGGAATATTTAATGCCTATTTATTTTTCCTTGAAGTCCCTGATGTAGAAGAGAGCTCAGCATTATTATGCATTGCAGTGGGTCATGTTGAGAGGCCTTTTTGCCATAAAAATGTTGTTTCTAGCTCAAGTTTAGCAAAAAGATGCTCTCAGACTCAACTCTCTGTGAGTTGATATTGCACATTGATGCCTTGTAATATCCGGATGATCTTTAAGCTGTAATATTCACATAAAATATGTCTGAAGCTTCCCCCTCTTGGAGGTAAAAAAGCAATATTCATACTTCTTAGTGATGGTTCACCAAGATGCCTGAAACTGAGTTTAAAAAAAATACAGAATGGTATTTGCATTGTTTTCCCCTTCTCTTAACTCTGCATTTCCTCTTCACTGGTCAAATCAAACGGCAGTGACATTTCAAAGTCTTCCTGAATGGCAAAATTAGAAATATTCCTTTTCTAAGGAGTCTCCAAGAGGTAGTTTAAACATTGCATGCAGCTGCTCCGGTAGGAAGTTGTTTAACTTGTCGAAATGTCTCTTTTACTGCAGAACCTCTATTGAAAATGACAAATTGCTTAAAGCAGTTTCCATGTTAGTCTTTAAAAAATTCAGTTTCTTTCCACCCAGAACACGTGGAAAGTATTTGTGCACTTGCTTGACTGTTTCTCTGTCCTAAGGCTCACACTCGGTGTCTTTGGACTTCATGTAATTTTCTCATGCAGCTGCTGGGGTTTATGTTTTCCTCAGCTTTCAATTGAATTGGATTTTCCCCTGCCTTAGCTCAGCTTAGCCATGAAAAGTCAAATATCTGTTTGGTTCAGACTTTGGGGATCATGGAGAGAGCAGAGGAGGGACACTCCAATGTGTTTGCTTTTTGTAAGTGATGTTCAGAGCATTACAAAATCCGTAATTTAAGCTGTAAAGTCTGTATCCACAGCCAAGTTGTTGTAATGTCCTTTAAAAGCATTGAGTGGTGTTAATGCTTCACAAAATGACAAAACATCTTTTGCTTAAACGTTTTCAACTACTTCTCTGTAGCTATCACTGTAGCAAAGGACATGCATGGCAGGTACCAGATACAGAGCGTGCAGTTGGCTGTAACTGCTGTAAAACTAAAAATTGCTCAGTTGAAAAGGCTTTTTGTCTCTTTTTTCTTTTAAGAAAGATTTCAAGCTGTCGTTGTGCTCAGGTGGCCCGGCACAGAGCAGCGTGCTGTGTGGTGTGTATCCCATGAGGATGTATTGCCAAGCCTTGCATTTGGGCTTGTGAAAGGAGAGGGTGCAGAAGAGAAGTACGTCTCCTTAGCAATGCTCAATAAATGTCAAGCTCTGAAAATAAGGTGGAAATTGTGTTTTTGAAACCTTGGCAGGCCAAGATGAGGCTGCCTGCGCTCTTCCTTTTGCCTGCAGTGAGTTGCATCAGTGTATGAATTTGCAGAGCTGCTTTTTGGTGTCCCTGCTGCAGGTCCTGTGGCCGGAGATGGATCTGTCCCCAGGGCCATGAGCAGGTCGAGTGTGTGTCCACCAGTGTCCTCCAAGCCTGGCTGAGAGGCAGGCTGTGGGCTGCACCCTGGTCTGTGAAATCCAGGGCACAAACTCTTTGCTGTCTGACTGGAAGGTGCTTTGTCCCGAATGGCATCAGATGAAAAGAAATCGGCATTGCCCCATTGCTCTGCTTGAGACAACCCTGTTGCTCAAGAGGGATGATTACCGAGTTAGACAGCAGTCAGGAGGGGATTTGAGGACAATCCAGATGCTTTTTCTATAACTTGAAGGCATGTCATATCCTGGCATTTCTATTTTTACCCACTTTTCTCTTAATGCTTTTTGTGTCTTATCTGCTATGATCCCTTCGTTTTTGGCAGGTTTGGACTGATGTGATATTTTGACTTTCTTTTGTAGCTATTTCTTTGTTGATATTTAACATTTTGTTACAGTGTTGCTTTTTTCCTCTGAAGTGGTATTTAAATACAGTAACAGCTACAAATTTTCTGGGTTCTGTTTTTGTTTTCCTTTTCATGAGTGGTTTGGGAAATTTACCTTGTGCCGGATGCTGTTTTCTTTTGTGTAGGATGTGTCAGAGCAGATTCAGGTGAGTCGTCCTCTCAGTTGCTTTCCTGATGCAAATACTGGTTGATATAATCCGCTTTAGAAAATAGCATCAGAAACAGGCACCCGCTGGGAAGAATAACTCGTTCCTGGGAGAGTGTCCTGATCTCTTGTAGGCAGAGGGCAGTTTATGCCTGGAAACTGGAGGCTTTATGCACCTTATTTGTATTGTTTCTTGTGGAATACTGGATGCCGCCTTCAGCTCTTCTTGTTATGTGAAGAAACGTCTGATCCATTTCTGAATCGTGCAGAACTCCCTGATATCAGACATAAAGTATTTTTTTAATGAGTATTAAACCTGCCTTGCTGGCTGTTTTGTCTCTGGCCGATAAAATCAGTGCACCCCAAAATACCCTGAAGATCCAGATACCTGTTTCAGAACCGGATTTTTTAGTTATGTAACAAAGGGAGAGCTTTAGTTCCTTTCCTTTTGCAAGGGGTCTGGATCACTCTGCTTGTCCAGCAGCCAGCGTTGTCACAACCAGCACTGGGTTGCTGTCGTGTTCCCACAGTTACATACCTGTGGTTGATTATTAACCCATTTCTTTAATAGTGGTGCCGTGTTTACTCTGACCTTTTTTTTTCCCACTCTGCAATCACAATCCAGATTAAAGGCAGCCTCTTCCGAGCAAAACACTGGAGTTAATATTCCACCGAGGTGTGCTAATAAACCCCCTTGTTACTTGTATGGAGAAAAATGAGCTCAGTGTGTTTGATTTAATATCTCGGCTTAAGAGAACGCACCGAAACGTAGGACTAAATGCCTTTAAAAAGCACATTGAGCTCACGGGTGCAGTTCCCTGATCAGCAGCATTTGTCATAATTGACATGCCAGCAAAATGAGGGTTTTTTTGGGGGGGAGGTGTCTGATTTTTAGAGAATACAGACCCACATTCTGTGTGAACTTGCACAAGCTGAGAGGGTGGACACAGGCTCTGCCTCAGCCTCAGTGTTCGGAAGGGGCCCCATCCTGCTTTGTTCCCTGTCCCTGCTGGTGGCTTTTGCAGGATGAGTGATGCCAGGGTGCTTGGCTGGGGACGTGGGTCCTGAGGCAGCTGCTGGATGTTGGCAAGGTCAGGTCTAATGGTGGCCAAGGCAGTGTCCTGCTGTGGCCTGTTTTTGGGGCAGGAGGAGGGTTCAGGGCTGTGTGAGCAGGGACTCGTCCCTCTGCCAACATGTGTATGCTTGCAGGGTTCCTAGGTATGGGCAGGGCAAATCACGCAGCATTAAAATTAATGAACCCTCATGCAATTTTAACTAGAATGAAAACTGTTGCAAAACTTAAGTTTTTAATAACACCTAAGTGTATTTTCCTGGGAAGAGATGGGTGTTTGTGGAACCACTGGGGCTTTGCTCCTGCTTTGCTCCCCTTTTAAAGATGACATGTTTTGATTTATCTTCTTTCTCCAGAACCTCCTTTCAGCCTTAAAAAAGCAGTGCTTATCATCACTGTTGTTGGGAGCCTGTGCAGCAGTTTGAGTTACTGCCTTTCCCTTTCTAGTGCCATGTAAGCAAGCATAAATCTGTATATTACACCAATTTACACTTGGTGGGATTTGTCCTGACACGTCCAAAGCTTTTGACTCTTGATTCGTTGTATGAGCAACTTCTTACATATGGAGCCCTGGGGACAAGGCCCAATTTAAAATAGGGTTGTGCAGGTAAAAGCAGAAAGGCACGGACTGTATGCCTGTGGTCTACAACTGAACTAACCAAGGAGTTTAAATTCTGCTCTGCATTTCATCTTGAGGGCTGCACTCCTGAAGGCAGTGCCAGCTTCTGGCTTCAGCCTTGCCTTAGCCAGGACAGAAACCATCGGGTGCATGTGCCTGGGATCTCGCAGTGGGAAGAGGCTGATAACAGCAATTCCTCAGCTGCTTGCAGGATGAGACTGTCTTGCTTTTCTCATGTGTACTACTTTTATTTAAGTTAGCCTGGATTTTTGAATTAAAAGATGTATAAACATATCACTTTCAGGTTCTTGTTGGTGTGGTTTTTGGGTTGTGTATTTTTACTCTGCCTCATGTGCATTTCTTTGTTTGGGAACAAGTAGTTTTAAGTAAAGTGTAAACTATAAAACTTCCATTAACTCCATCAAGGGATAGCAGTGAGCCCCAGCTACCTCTATGAAATACCTTGGCTTGAAAGTTTACTACATTAGCTTTATGAGATTCAAAGCTTTTTGCCCCAGATGAAAGGAAGGCTTTGCTGTAAAATCCTGTTCCTTACTAATCTGGCTGTTCTGAACTTAGATGCAAACTAACTTGCTGTGTGCTTTGCAAACCTCTAAGGGAGAAGTTGGACATACGTGTGAATAACTGGATGATATATTAAATAAATGAAGCAAGGAAATGTGCCATCATCCCTTTGTAGAGACTTCTGTCATTTGGGACTGATTTTTCAAAGAACCTAATTTCTAATTCTAGATAATGAGGTTTTTAAATATGTACTGAGCCTCTTAAAATCAGTTTCTCTGAACGGCCAGATTTTAAGTGATACCTAAAATATACAGGTTTCTTATGGAGGATGTTATATATATATATATATATGCACTTATTAGAAATTCATCCCTCTAGGGTCTACAGCTAGGAACTTTAGGGAAAAGACTTAGTCTACTGCCAGTTTTGGGCTGACACTTTATTTTTCTTAGATACTTTTTTAATTCTTTTTATGGATACTGAATTGCTTCTGTGACACACCACGTTGCAGACAAGGGCAAAAGTTTAGCAATCTGCTGTGCAGAAGGGCTGATTTCATTGCCAGCTGCTGATTCTGGCTGAGCAGCTCTTGTACCAGCCAATTAAACCCACACTCATTACAGCCTTTGTGGTTTGGATGTGAAGTGTTCCTGCCTTTAACTTGTAGTTTTACAGGATGTTGGTTTAGGCTGGAGGTTTGCAAAGCTTGAAATCTTATATTTTCCTCTGGTGTGTGCTCCAGGGGTGTAGAGGAGGTGAACAAGGAGAGTTACACAGGGAGTGGTGTACTCAGAAACAGGAAGATGTGCCTCTCTCTTAGAGCACCCTGAACCTACAGTCACCTCCTAAAATTTTAAAGAAATACCTTAGTATCTGGTGTATCAAGCTGCTGCAGATAGGAATGGTCTCTACTGCAGTGTTGGTCTTGGAAATAAAATGTCTAGTACTGCAGGAAGTGCTGAGCATCCCCTCATAAGCCACAGATTTCTGCCTGCCCTCCCTTGTGGGGAAATCCTGCCACGCTTGCAGACCGGTTTGGGAAAGCTCTGGGCAAAGAGAGGGAGGAGGCAGAGATGGAAGAAGAATGTGACCCTCTGAGCTGTTATTGGTGGCTGCGCTATTTTAAAGTCAAACTTAATTTTTAGCTTTTCATAAACAAATATCTGTGCCAGCTTCTTCTGTAGCTCTGAAATCAGTTGTGTCTGCAGCTCCGTGGCTGTATCCTCCATTTCATGGGTGCTACAGGGAGAACAGCTGATCTTTCCTTCCCCAAATGCCTCTTGGCACATGGGAGGTCCTTTGGAAAGGTGCTTTGCAGAGGGTTTAAACCCTCCAGCTCTTCTGAATGTTGCACGACAGCTGCTTTATCCTGGGGTAAAGAGATCTAATGGATCAAGTGAGAGGCTGTACGCATTGCAGATTGCTGTGGGAGCTGGTATCCTTCATCCATGACCCAAGGGACTGTCTTTACCCCCAGTACTTTCATATTTGACCTGGAAATGCAGTATTTGCCTTGGAAAGGCAGTGTGCAGCATGGGCAGGGAAGCAGCAAGGATCCCGTCTCTCAAGGGAGTGTTAGTGTTGTTTAGTTTTCTTACGACATTATTGCCCTGTTGATTTTAACTTGGAAACTTCCGTGAAAACCACACACGCTGCTGTGAAAATTCATACTTAGTAACAAGTAAACAAGTGATCCAGCAAGTCTGACCGACTCAGGAAATTCCCTCCAGACCTTGCGGGGAGGAGGAGCTTTGCATTTTTCTTGTCCTGTGTTTATTTTTAGTCTCGCCTCTAACATTGCTGATAGTACCATTACAGCCCTGCAGATTAAAGGCCCAGCATGGGGTAGAGTTGAAAGAAGGATGCTGCAAAGCAGTCAGAACCTCCAGGATTTTGCAGCAGTATCATGCTACAGGCAATTAATTTAGTCCATTATTTGCCTGCCTGGGCACAGCTCAGTGCTTCAGCTCAGTGAGTCTTTGATTTCCTTGTCCACCCCTTGTCAGAGGCAGTGTTTTCAGTGATGACTCTGTCCTTGTGACTTGAAGGTGCTGTGTTTGTGGTGCTAATATTTTGGGTGTTACAGCTGTCTTTTTAGGCCCCTTCTTCCTTCAAATATATTTTGCATTTGCTCTGAGGGTGTGTTGTGCTTTGGACTGGGAAGACAAGAGTTTAAGTCTTGTACAGTTCCCATCACTGGTAACCTTGGTCTGAAGCCATTGGTAACAGACTTTTGGGTGGTGTTGGAGAGGACGGACTTGACAGCAGCACCCGCCTGCAAGACCAGATGATTTACCCAAGAGCTGTTGGCATTTCAGGGAGGCCCTTTTATTACCAGGGCTGTCTGTGTTCATCTGAGTCAACAGAAGGGTATTTAAGTCACGTAATGGTTTTTGGGTTTTCTGAGTGTTCGTTTGCCAACCGTTAGTCAAAGTCCCTAGAGATGGCAGAGGACATTATTCAGGACTGCCTAATGCTTGAAAACTCCTAGAAATAGCAGTTTCTGTTAAGAGCTGGTATTTAGTCTTGGTTGTATTGCGTCTAGGAAACAGTTTTATCAGAAATAGCTGAATCTGAAGATGTTTATGCTCTGCAGCAATAGAATCTGTACCTGCTCTGCAATGAGAGAGGTGTTGGAACAGATACAAACACTCATTGCCTCTGGAGGCCGGGGAGTGTCCCTGTTATTTGGGCAGGACAAGGCTTGGGCAGCCTGTGGCAGGCAGAGCATCACTGACAGGGTCTGGCCACCACAGGGAGGGGTAGTGCTGGACCCAGAAACAGACCACCCAAAGCTGGGCTGCCTTGGCTTGCAGAGGTGCTCATCACCTGGCCAGTCTGGTTGTCTGCTCCCCTGGGCCGAGCCCTGCGCTCTGTGAGGGCTGTGAATCTGAAGGTGACTGCTTAGCCCTTTCCAGAACCTTATGGATATACCTTGAGACATATCCTCCAATAGTTACTGAGAAGCCGAATTCTGTATTTTAGCATCCCGTAAGATTACTTTTCATTAGCCACGAGTCGGGGAGCTGTTCTAAATTGGAGAAAATTGCTGTGTCCCAGGGACCCCGTCCAGGAGACAGCCCGTGCCTGCTCAGTGGACATGGTCTGGTCAAAATAAGGTGAGGCAGAGGGCAAAAAACCTTGTGGATACTCAGCAGTATCTTACCTGTGTCTTGGTCATTGTTAATGATCCTTGTGAGTTTTCTGAGTTGATTTGACTTCTGATAATGTGACTTTAGGGTGAATGGGAAGGGTTTGCAGGAGGTCCAAACCAGCAGGTACTCTTTGGTTATTTTCATTGTTGGAAGGGACCAGTTAACGTTGGTGGGACATGGTGGGAATGAGGGGCCTGGCTGTGCTCAGATGTGGTTCTGCTGCTACCCTGTGTTTGCCCAAAATGTCACAAATCTCCTGGATTGTGGAGAAGGAGCCTGGTCTAACGCTAGGAGCCTGAAGAACATGTTTGAAGACAAGACCAGCTGCTTTTCTGTTTGGGGTTTTTGCTGTAGACTTCTGCAGGCTCTTTATACCTGAGCAGTCTTAACAAAACCAATTTTTTTCATTTTTTTCTTTTTTTCTCAGCCATTTGAGTTGAACTGGCGGTTGGGTTTGCTTTATTTTTAAACAAAGCAAGATCTCTGGGGACTGGTGCCTGTTGGAGTCTCTCTGCGATAACATAGAAAGGTTCTCAGTTAAAATGCAGCTGAAAAATAATTTAAAAATGCAATAGTGTGCACAGGGGTGGTTACAGATACAGAGGAGATCTGTTTCTTTACTTGGGAATCTTGGATTAAAATCTGTTGTTGCAAGAAAATCCAAATGACAAGTTTTGTTCAGGCTCTATTATTCATGCAGTGAATAATACCTCTTCAGGCTCCCCAGAAATATGTCCTTTTCTAGACTTACAATGAGTAGACAAACACTATGTGTTTATACCAAATGCTGTAGGATTTACGGGTAACTGCTATGTGGTTTGAGGTAACAATATACACAATGTATTGTGTATTTTTATATTTGGCCTATGTTCAGTGTAAGATTAAACACAAGAATTTATGGGCTTCAAAAAATATCTTTCCAATGTTGAAAGCAAAAAGCATGATCTATAATGAGGCTTTAGAGTATATAGTATTTTTAAGGGCAATTGTTTTATTTCCTTAATATATTTTCCATGTAAAAGTATTTATTTTGCACTTCAAATAAGATACTGTTGGTTGCGCTTACCAGCAAACAGCTGAGGATTCTGCTGCCTTAACCGCACAGCAGCTGCTAATTAAAAATATATAATTCTAGCCTGATTAGCTTATAATGATTATAATCCCCTTAAATTTGATTATTACCACAGCGTGGTAACCTCAGCCACCCCCTGTTTCATTGTGGGGCCTGTGAGTAACAAAACTAGTCATTAAGAGCTGATAGCTGGTTCCTGAAGGATTCCTTCCCAGAGAGGGGAGTGCGGGGGGATAAACCTGCCCTGTTCCCTTATGGCTTTGGAGGTGCCTGGTTGGAGTTTGATTTTTTAGCTCGGGTGCAACAAGCAAGCAGAACAATTTATTCTTGGCAGTAGTGTTCAATGCTGCTTTTACTGTGATAAGTTTATTCAGCTTATTCTTGTCTTCTGATCTGAATTTTTTTACCTTTTGTTTAAAAAAAAACCAAACCAAACAACACCTGGTCAACTTGCAAAACATTACAAACTTTACAAAACATAAAAGTCATGCTTTCAGTCTTAGGATTGCTTTGCTTTCATCTTGTGCCCATCTGCTTATCCCTCGCGAGTTTTTTTCTCAAGATATTTTGCGACTCTTGATAGCAGGGAAAGGCCTTTCTTTCTTCTGCACCACCTGGGTGCTTGGGATATGACACTGTAGGGCAGAGCGTTAATAAATAACTGCTGCTGGAGAGCAGTTTGGAATCCCTGAGTTCTGGGCAATTTTTTCCCCTGTCACTGCAGTCCTGAGACATGAAAAGAGGCCGTGTCAGATGCCTTGTCAGAGAGATGCCCTGATCTGAAAGTGTGAGTGTCACTCAGACTTCACCTGTTTGGACAGCAGAGGTGTGCTGGCCAGTGTGAACTGAATTTGTCCCAAAAATCTCTGTATTGGTGGGACAGCCAGATGGGTCTTACTTTATTTTAAACCTATTAATTATGAATTATTCTGTATCTCGGGTAACAGAGCCTAGATGTCTTACTGTCAGAGATAAGGGCGAGGCTGGGGTGCCTCATGAGAGATAAGGGAAATAGTTTCATTTTTTTCTTAACATCATTCTTACTGTTTCCTTTACCTTATTTTGGTTGGTTATAGTGTTTTGGGGTTTTTTTAAAATTTATTTGTTGGGATTGACACAAGCTTTTTAGTGTATTTTTTAAAAAAAAGTACGTAATTTATGTAAGATTTTGATGCCCAGATGTTCCCTTCCAGTTTCATTCCACCACATATGGACATTTGCATACAAATAAAAGGAGATGTCCTCTGTGTATGTAGATAATTGATAGCTATTCATTAGGTAAAGTCAGCTAATATAATGCTTGTTAATTTTAAAGCTGTCCTGTGGTTGGCAGGGAACCGAAGGTATCGATCAGGGTCTGAGAGATGCGGTTTCTTGCAGCTCTGAAGGGTGACCTTTGGTCTGAGAGTCACATGTCCACAACCAAGTTGTTCTTGGGTAAAAGAGAAAATTTCAGTCATTTCTAACTTTCGCTTTAGGCTCAGCCTGAGATGGGAGATGGCTGTGCAAAACGGACGGAGCGATAGAGATTTATGATTCTCTTCAGCGGAGAGGTGACTTGCATTGCCATGACATCTTGTATCTCAGAAGAAGTTAATCACAGCTTTTCTCTGTGTTGCTGGGTTACATTGCTTTGAGAAAAAACAGAAACTGCTATGAGCAGTATGAATAGCCAAAACCACAAGTCCCACTGAGATTACAGCCAACTCCTCCTAAAGGAAACGGATTCAACCACCAACATAGTTTTTCATTAGATGATTTTTTTTTTTCTGAGCGAACAAAATACCCCTGTTGTGGCATAATTGTTTAGCTTTTGGAGATTCAGGCAGAGTTGCAACTACATGACTGTTTAAGAAAATAATTCAACTTGATGAGAAGGGGAGGGCAAAGAGACATTTGGCTTTTTATTACATTTTGTAGCATTTTGCAGAATAATGCAGCAGGTTTTAATTTTCTGGGTTTCTGTGCTTTTTGGCTCTGCAAAGGGGGGAGGGAGGAAAGTCTGTCTTGCATTTCAGGACAAATCTAAATCTGATGGACAAAAATTTTGGCTATCTGATTGAAACCTTTTGTTGCTGAGACTGGATGACTCTACCAGGCTGGCAGGGCTGAAGTGATTTGTGTCTCGGATTCATTGTTTTGAACTGGTAAAATGTATTTACTTGTGGTTAGTGGGAAAGTTAATATTTTCATTGTAGCAATATGATAATGGCTAAAACCCAAGCTGAGTTGTAAGTGAGGAAAATGCAGTATGGAAAATCTGTGGAAGCAGAGTCTGTACCCTCAGGTTTAATTTAATTTAAGCATTTTTTGATTTCTGGTACCTTGATCTGTCATATCAGAAGTACTCAGAATTGTACCCAGTGCTTCAAGGTATGCAAAATGATAGTGGTTTTGATTAATTTAATTGAACAGGAAATGATGACGTTTAGTATATTAATGCTTGTCAGCTGAAATTACTTCTTAGCTGAAGGCTCAGAAATTGCTTTGGTCCATTCTTTCCCTGCCCTTTGTATTGACCAAGTACATCACACACCAACAAAACACGTTACTGTTTCATGCAGATGGACTCATCAAAAGACAAAGTTTACTTAGGGGTTTAGGAGGTGCAGACAGTTAGGAATTTAAAAAATCATTGAAGAATAGGGGATCTTGGATCTGTGGTTGTTAGTGAGAAGAAAAGACAAAAGATTTCCAAAAAGTGTTTGAATATCTACCCACTGGAAGCTTGATGATTTAAGCAGCACTGCACTGGGGTATCTCAATTGGCTTTAATCTTACAAATCGCTGTGGTGTTCATGTACTGTCTAGGCTAAATGTAGCAACCATACATTAGGGAATTTTTAAATATAGGGTTGGCCAGCCTCTATTTCTTTGTAGACTTTTCTCATGGGAATTGTCTGGCTGGTTACACCATGACCACAAAATGTCATACAATGCAAGAATCTTCCTCCCCCAACCCCACTTTATTTCCATCTCTCCTCTCAAAGGCAGTTCCGTGGAGTGGTAGCTGTGGTTTGCTTGTATTTTTTCCCTAGGAAGTTTGTGAGCAAACTCTTGGATTTACTTGTAAAGTGCTTTCTAACATCAGAACTTTGCTAGAAAGTCTTCCAGTGAAAGCTATGCTGTGTATGTGCCTTTGGAAATTAATAACAAATAAGGGACTAAATGCACATCGTTTTCAAAAGCTGCTGGGCTGTTTCCATGGCCATTGCTGGGTGGCTGTTCCAAAGGCTGCAAACTGTTGGGATTGAAGACTGCACACGAGCCTGCCAAGCACTGGGGCTGCCTGTGTTTAGGGCCTCTTTTTAGGCAGGCTTTCATCAGAGGTTTGCAAAGCCCATAACGTGTGGTAGGCAGTCTTGAAAGTAAAGAATGTCTTCGCATTAACTCTGGATTTAAATACTTTCATTTATTTGGTCTTTAACATTTTATTAACCATCTAAACCAGTTTAGATTGCAGATAGAGATTCAGCAGCAAAACCAGACAAACCAGTAGGTTTTGCTAAACTGAACATTAGTTGATAGGAGGATACTCCAAGCACTCCTGTGTGCTTTTGCAGAGAGCTGGGTTGGTGAGGAATGCAGAGCAGAGCCCTGGCAAGCCAATGCAAAAGGTGAAACTCCCAAAGAGATGGAAAGCATCCAGAGAAGACATATACTTCAAAAGGAGTTGAATCTAATGAAAATAATCCATCGTGAGGAAATGAGTATGTTTGAGCCTTATTCAATGAGAGGGAATATAGCTTGAGAAACTGATGCAAGTAAACTTTATCTAAATTGAAGAGGAAATTAATACAGACAGTTGATTAAAGATGTGAAAGAGCCTTAAATTTAAAACGTCATAAAAAAGGAGAAATAAAATGTAATTTCCATAAGCAAAGGCAAACCTGTGAAAGACAAATGAGAATGAAAAATAGATAGCAAGCTACTTGTTTAAAAACAAATAGACAAACAAAACCCTCAAACCTATTAAAAGCAATGAAAAAAAGGCAAATTGCTTTTAGCTGATATGTCTTGTGACTGTGGGTGCAGTGGCCCATGTTCATGTGAGATTTTGAAAATTAGGTCTGCTGCTGCTTCTGGTCACCTGTGTCTCTGCACTCTGGAGCGTGGGGATGTGCATGACCCCAGGTAATGTGAGAGCAGCTGTCATCCCCAAGTCTCTGACTCCTGCTAGAGGGGGGTTGGGATGGGAGTTCAGGACTACAGAAAACCCAAATGTACCATTTTACTGAGAAGTACTGATACGCTGGTTTAGGCTGTTAAAGCATCATCTCCTGTACCAGTCCAACCTGCTGGCTCTGGCCCCTGCCTCGCCCTTTGGAGTGGATCCATTGGGTGCCCAAAGTGGCGAGCAGCCCTTCCAGAGCGAGGTCCAGCTGTGCTGCACAGAAGGATAGTTTGATTTCTGCCTTTTCCCTGTAGTGTCAGCAATTCAGAAGCATTCACCGAGTTGAAATCTGACTTAAAACACTGCTTTCCAGGGCCTCTGGTGAAGCTGAGCCGTCCCCTGTCTTGCCTGGAGTGGGAAAGCTGGGTCATGACGAGGAGTGGGGCAGGTGGGCTCGCTGTGCCTGAAGGACAGAGCCAGATACCAGAGATAACCCCCTTCCACGCACTTGCAGCAGAACAATGAGGGGGTTAATATAAACAGAGCTCCCTGCAGCTGTGCGAAAATGATAACGCTGCCTCTAAGGCTGCCTGGGGCCTGCGGGCCTTTGGGCTTTGTCATGGCTTGGAGAAGCACCTCTGATTTGTTTGATTTAACTAGTATAATTGTGTAAGTGTGCGGGGGGTGTGTGTGTGTATTAACCATTGTAAAGCAAGCAAAGTTGTTTTAGAATCATGGAATCATTAGGGTTGGAAAACTCCTCCAAGGTCATCAAGGCCAACCTTTGAAGGAATACTGCCATGCCCACTAAGTCATATCATGGAGTGCCATGTCTCCTCATTTTTTGAACACTTTCAGTGATGGTGACTCCACCACTTCCCTGGGGAGCCTGTTAACAATGGTTGACCACTTCACCACCAATGAAGAAATTTTTCATAAAATGCAACCTGAACCTTCCCTGAGGCCATTTCTCTTCGTCCTAAAGGGGAAGTGTTTTATCACATCTTGTAGCTTTTAAATAGGGGTATTTGCATAACAGCTATTTATTTTTATGGGTTTTGTGGCAGTAGATTTAAACCTGTTGTGCTGTGAGGTGCAAAGTGATCCCCCCTATCTGCAAGAAGATGGCTCTTCTCTGAAATGGGCCTGATGGGCACTACAGCAGCAGATGGTGTATCTGGCAGTTATCAATGGCCCTGGCATACCAGAGCCAGGTCAAAGCAGAGGCTCAAGGATTAACATGGAAAATGCCTGGGATCTGCAGTAGTGAAGGATATATACCTGTGTGACAGGGTGGTCTGGGTGTGAGACTCCTCACATCCACATCTCACAGTGTTCCTAACATCACATAGCCTCAGGGAGCAGCAGGGCAGGGCTATTTGTGTTGATAAGGGAATGTCAGCATGTATTGTATGGAAATGTGTGGGTATTATTTGTTTTTATACACGCACACACACATACACATATATATGAGATCTCTATCCTGTTCCTTGGGAGCCAACTTTGTTTTATCGTGCTGTATGAGAAAATATTTGTCAAACTGAAAGGAACTGTGATGCAACTCCCCAAAGCAATAAAAGGAGGTTTAATGTGCAGGTTTGCTCCAAATGTAATAAACTGTGTGTCAGGGATGCAGGTGTTTCATGGGGAAAGAGTAGGGGTGAGTATCTGAGGTTTGGATTTGGAATTTTTTTCTTTTCAGTTTCTTCATTACAGTCTTTAAAACTAACGTGTGTCCTTGCAATATTTTTTGTAAGCACACACTGTAGAAGGAAGATGGAGGTTTGTCCTTTCATGTTGCAGAGGCAATTTAGAAGGTGTGGAGGGCTGCCTCAAGGACAGCACCCATCACTTAGGGAAAACTAGGTAATCACATGGGAGTTGGGCACCTCATCAGCTGCATTCCTGGTAAATCTGGAGGAAAAGAGAGGTTGCCTACTTGTAAATGGCAACAGGCTTTGGTTTGGAGAGGGCTAATTACTGTTTGGAAGATAGGATGGGATGTGTATAAGTTTACCCACTGAAATCTCTGTTGTCTTCCTCATTTTCTGGTGTGTCAGTACAACTGAACCCTATACAAATGGCTTGTTGACCTGAGGGCAGTCTGGTATTTCAGTTCCTAGGTGATCAGAGAAGGTGCAAAATCCTTTTTGTATAGAGGCATATGGGAATCTTACCCCAGAAATATGCAGTGCTGATTTTCTGAAGTCATAACATCATGACACCACAACAGTTTTCCAAAGGTTTTTGTTCTGCATTTACCAATACTCCTTAGAAAAGAAAAGCAATCAACCAGCCTATTCCCAAATATGTAAGTGATGGTCTTCCGGCAGAGCTTCCATGTGCAGCAGTCTCCAGAGGTTTTTTTTGAGCAGGTATGCCATCAGCACACATGGTCCTGGCTCAGAGCAAGTGTGGATATTATCAGTCCTTCCCCAGCTCAGGGACTCTTGCAGCATCATGTTTGTTATATCTGAAATCGTATTTGACTGTAGGTAAATTAAAAATTTTGCTACGGAAACTGTTCACTGGGGCTGCATATTTTAACTTTGCCATCCATCTTCACCTGCTGCATTTTCCTTGTTGCCAGACTGGATTCTTGCAAGGTGATATTCATCCATCTCACCCCTGAGGAGCATATTGGGTTAGGTGTTGGGCACCTGCCAGTGTTGGAGATAGCTGGGTTAGTCCCGAGCAATCCATTGCCATTTCCACACTGATGAAGGTGGGGCACTGTCTCTCATTTAATGTGAACTGAAATAGTTATTTTCCAACTGAGTTACCTTACACGACTTTATAATTAATTTTGTAATTGGTGGAACACTTACTTTCTAGTGACTCCAGTCAGTTGTCAGCCAGGATGCAATGATGTATTTACTACCAGCTTGCTGCCTTTGACTAAAACCAACAGTTCCACTCTCTGGGCACTGGATGATCCATGACTCCATTTTAGAGCAGTATTTAATTGACTTACAAGGTTTACTTAGAAGTTGTTGGCTAGCCTTGTAAACACCACTTATTTGAAAAATCATTTGTGCTAGCTGGCAAGCTCAGTATAAATTTTGTGTGAAATATTTTTTTTTTTTATGTTTTCAAGTGTTTCTTTGCCTCCTTCCCAGGGGAAAGTCATGTTCTTGTAGGGTTGTGGAGCAGCGTTGTTTCTGCTGCAGGGCATTAATGTGTGCTGGAAGGACTATTGATGGAGTGAAGTGTGAGTGTGTATATATGTGTGTGTTATGTCTCCAACTCTGCAGAGCTGAGAGACATCTGGTGCCAAGAGCTGCTGAGGGATCACCAGTAGCTCCTCTGGGCCATGTTCAGCATGAAATAGCTGAGCACAGTGTGGTCATCCTTGTGATGGGCATGAGAAATTAGCATTGGTTTGCTGGATAAAGATTGCTTTATCTAACAATTCAAATCTGATAGGAATAGTTGATTTTCTCAGCTGATTTCAAAGTTTTATGCTTTGCTGGGAGCTTCTGTTCCAAACAGTTTTTATTTCTAGTATTTATTATCTTTCCCAACAGGGAAACCACTTTGTATTTAACAAAAGGGTGAGGCAGAAGCACCTTTGATGAAAATGTTGGTTCAAAGCCATTTCTTTACAAATTAGTGCAAGTTCCAGCAGCACTTAAAGAGATTCCACTTATAACTGTCAGCAGACGGCCTGAGTGATGTGCAGAAACCACTGGAATTGAGCTGCTAAAGTGCTTAAATAATAAAATACGACCTTTTAGGTGAGGACCTCGTGCGGTGGAAAGTAGATGAAGATAACAAAGCTGTAGGGTCTCCAGGCACAGATGGGATTTTACAGTGTGAAAAGCCATCTTTTGGGGACTGGACCCACATGAACTAGGACACATGTCTGTGGTGGCTGGAGATGTCCCTTCCTGGGTGAACAGGTCCATGGTAAGATAGAGGGAAGATGTCCTGGTGCCCAGAATGGAAGTTTACCCACATGGGTGGGTCAGGCCAGATGGGGGCAGGTTGATTGGGGGATGTTTTGTCCTGCTACTGTCCCACCAAGGTAGTGGGGTTTATATCATGTTCAATCCTGTGGGAAGCTGTGTGAGTCTGGTTTTGTGCCCTAGCTTTAAGCAGGCCTGTATCAAGTCCAAAGGAGTATTTAAGCATGGATCTCTGCAGAGGTGTCAAGAGATGACAGTTCCTGACCTAGGTTGTGATGGAGGAAGGCTTCAGTCAAAGGGCTTTTTTTATTTCTTGCATTTCCCAGACTGTGTGGCTGCTCTGTCCCCACTAACATCTCTCTCACACAGAGTCATCCCATGTTCCCTCACTGCAGCACCACTCTAAGTAGTGACAGGGACCAGGAGGGATTGCCACGAGGCAATGAGTTTGTTCGATCTCAGCTGATTTAGCTGGTACTTGTCATGCAAAAGGGGTGATACATCTGTCAAAATAGGGCCAAAGTTCTGTTCTTTGAGAAAGAGGGCTTTATGTGCTTTCCTTCAGCAGCATGGTCTTCTCACATGCTGCCCCTTGTGCTCTCCCAGCACCAGTGTTTGCTGTCCTGGACAGACCTGGTGTAACATGCCCCCCTTCTGCCGAGCTGTTTTCCCTGCCAGCTCCATACCCTTGTTCTGTGTGTGGTTGCACAAACATTTGACATACCACCAACAGTGATAGGAATGGGTCAGACAAAACAGGGATTACTGCTTCCACCCCCCAGTGACAATTTTGGTTGTGATGCACATCAGACTGCCACCTAAGGAAAGGGAAACAGGGCTGAGAGCTTAAATGTTGGCCAAAGATAAGCTATCACCACGAAAAAATGTGTTGGCTGTTGAAAGGTAAGGGAGGATGAAGTTAACTGTGGGAAAAATACCTCATATTTCAGATTTCAAGGTGTGAGGAAATTCTTATTTTAGCTAGTGCTAATTTGTAAATTGTAAGCAGATGAATGTGACTTTTGCAATTCAAGAATGGCGTGTACAACACTCTTGATGGATGCTGTGCATTTCATTCCAACCACATAACCTGCCTTGGGCTGGTTTTCAACATATTCCTTTGAGTTGAACATTTTTCTGGAGGTCTCTTTAATTTTTGCTGGCCTGCATGGATTGTAGCAATCCAGCCTGATAGGGATGAGTAATAGGAGAGTCAGTGTTATTTCTGAATTTCCTTGTCTCTGAAGACTGAGGTCAGATACTTTGTTCTCCTGGCTGCCATCAAAGCCCATAGTTTGATTTTTCTTGAATATATGTATGTATTTCAAGTCAGTGCTTTTCCATAAGTGATTTGCTGGCCTTTTAGGATTTTTTTTTTTTTCGTATTTCTTAAAAAAAAAAAAAAAAGTTGGAAGCATCTGTTTTATTCCAGTTGCTTGCAAAATCTCACTGGCAGGAATGGGTTGAAGGGGAGCTGTAGTGCTACATGACATGGGGACCTCATCTCAGTTGCATGTTCAGGGTAGCTTTTTGCTCCAGCAAAATGCTCTCTTCCAGTGTTCTGGCAGAAACTCAACAATACTTGATATTTTACTGTCAAGTAAATATAAAATACAAACAGCTTTTGCTGAAAGGGGCCCCAGTAATGCCAGTCACTCCAAACCTCTCTGTTATGGAGGGTGCTTGGCCCAGGCATGAAGCCTGTTCCCAAACAGATCGAGGCAGGGATCTGCTGTGGGTGCCTTGGGAGCAGCTGCAAAGTGCCTGTTGGAAAATTGGAGCAGTTTTTCTATAGGAATAATGCAAAAAATGTAAAAAATGGAACTTGTGTGAGGTGTCTGCAGCAAGATGGAGCAGAGGAATATGGGATGTGCCTGTCTGGTGGTCCGGGCAAAAAATGCCGGGAGGTGAGTAGCTCTCACGTACTTCCAAGACACTACAATTCCTGTCCACGTTGTTTGCCCTTTACCCCATCCCTCTCCTAAAAAGACACAGAAATGTAAGACTGGCACACCAGCATCTGCTTGAATACCGCCTGTGCATCTGTGTCATGGTTGTGAAATCTTATTCTAATATGTTTGTATAAACTCTCACAGCTTTGGACTAACTGTCTGCTCCTGCCAGGCCGTCTCAGCCGTGCTGCATCTGTCCTTGGCTTGGGAGAGCGAATTAAATTAAATTCAAGGGGGTTGTTTCATCTTGTGTGACAGCTCTTAAATGGGAAATTTCCTTTTCCCCTTCACTTTTTGTAACATTGCATACTTATGGCCCTGCTCATCTGGCAGCTTCAGCTAAGGCTGCCCAGGGCTTCGCTGCATCTCGGAACGGGGAAGTTAAATTTTTTGTGTGACAGTCCTGGGAGAGATGTACCTGTTGGTTTGCAGCCCTCAACCTCCTGGAAATGTCTTAATTGCACAGATTTAAGCAAAGGTCTGTGGGAAGAAACTTCTTACAGAATGTGATTTTACTCATCATTTTGCTGCGGTAACATGGCCTTTGATTGTTTTTATTTTAAAGAACAAAAATGAATAAAAATTTAGTTACGATATTTCCTTGGCATTTCCTCTGCAACAGTTCATTTATTATGTATAAATGCAGTGTTATGTATTCCAGGTAATTTATATAATTACTCTGCCATTAAGTGTGTCTAGTTAGAGTCAACATGTTTAGAAAATGTGAAATTCGAGTGTCTGCAGCAGTGGTTGCCTGGTTGTGTTATATCCTGTGTGGGGTTCCCGTGTGAGATCCTTCCTTTCTCTTTTTTTATGCGTGAACCTTTGACACCAGCATGAGTTGCATTAACACTAAATGATTAAACAGAAAAAATATTTCATTGGAATGACATATATGTAAAACACGACTTCTTTAGTGATGCTATTAGAATATTTAATGTTTTCATTTCCTGGCCTCTGGGAATTTAGCTATGCAGCTTTAGCACTGCACTCCAAAGGAAACAGGGAATGGTTTCCCCCTTGTTAATTCACAGAGCTCCTTGCCACAGGGTATTACCGAGGGCCAAAATTCAGTGTCTGAGACGATGCCAGTAATTAAATATACACGAACTGTTGGAGCAACTGAGATTAAGGCAAAAAGCCACCGAAAACAAAACATGGCCCTTAGAAATTAAGAATATTGGATGGGATAAGCCTTCACACTTCAGGATATAAATCAATATTAAGCTTGGATTTGGGAATCAGAAGGTTTCTTTGGAGCACATCAGGAGGTGTTGCTGTCGCTGCTCCACCCACTGCCCTGTGCCTGGTCTGGTCCAGCCAGGATGCTCTCGCTGCCAGCAGTGATTAGCCCGGAGCATCAAAGCATCAAAGGTTTGTAAAAGAGAAGAGATATATAAGAGGGATTCCTCCTTCCGTTCTCCACTGTTTCTGGAGCTATTTGCAGCTCTTTTCTGGGTGCTGTTTAAATCCCAAGGCTCAGTGTTTGGTCATTTGTTGGAACCAGATGATCTTTAAGGTCCCTTACAACCCAAGTCTTTCTACGATTCTGTGGTTGTTACCCATCTGTGTTCATTTTTCCCATGTCCATGGTTTCCACCTTGCCAAAAAGACGTAATTAGGGACTGCAGAAGTGCAGGGGGGTATCTGTCCCGGGTACTGATGGGTGGGAAACTGCTGAACTGTACAAAGAACAATAATCTGAAATATTTAAAATACCCTTGTCTTTATGGGGTTTGTGTGGCCATCAGTCATCATACTGCTGTGCTTCTGCGTGAAATCACTGCACTGGGAACATTTCTGGGTGTTTTCAGCCAAGGACTATCAGGCAGCCCGTGGATGTTCTGAATTCTCCCACACTTCCCTCTCAGCAGTTGTCCAAGACTTGATGGCTCTTACTTCATTTAAAAAGATTGGAAATGTTGTCAAGCCAGGCTTTCCTGTGGTTTAAACATGCTTTTTGACTGTGTTTTCTTTGGAGTATTTTGATTCATTAGATTTTAAAACTTGGTGGATAAAAGTGGGTTGGATTCCAGCTGGCACCACTAAAAATCCCAAAAACTGTGATTTTTTTTTTTCCTTCATCCAGTATCTTCCCCAGGTACTGTTTATTTCAGACTTGGTTTTAGAAAACAGTATTTTTCTGCAGGAGTTAAAACTAGTTCATTCAGCTTTTAGGCCTTTCTTTGTTCCACAGTGGTTTTTATCAGTTCCAGTCTGAGAGCACAGTGTCCTTTTCCTTGCAAGAAAATGTGAAGCTGTAGAGGGAGGGGAAAAAAAAAGCAGCAATGTTATTTCCTCTCTGAAGTCATCACCTACAGAGCTGATACTGATGGCATTTTAATAGATGAGGTGCTCCCCATCCAATATTGTTCTAGAAATTCATTGTTTGGAGATCAGGGAAGTTGGGAAATAAAAAAAAAAAGATTTGTGTAGAATGTAATAAATGGGACTGTTAAATATTCAGTGATTTAATGGGGTCTTGTCAGCCTGATATAAGAGCTCTTGGATCCTAATAAAATAATTCAGAAATGTTGGGGATAAACCAGCTGCTCCTTATAAAGCTCTTGTCCAGCCAAATTGTCCAGGGTTTTTTAGATGTTTGCTTGATTGTATGTTTAGTTTTCTTATTTGTATTTAGAGAAGGGTTTGACTGAAATAGGATTAATCTCAGGAAATTAGGGTGACACAACCATCAGTTTAGGTGCAACAATTTGCCTTTCTAATGTGAGTGCTTTGCTTCTGTGGAAAATAATAGATCAGACTTCAACATCTGAGCAATTGCCTGAGTTTATTATTTAGCTGTGCTGGTTTCTGTGTGTGTGAAATCTCCCTTTTCACACAAATTCAGCCTGTGGAGGCAGCTTTGGGGAAAGAAATTTTTTCAGAGCTTTGAAAAAAACAGAAGTGCAACTTTAACAAATTTCATCTTGGCCAAAAGCATTTAATACCAAGAATATTGTAAATGCTTTCTGTTGGAATGACTCCCTCTGGCCTGCTAATCTGGGAGCAATTCAGGCATTTGCTCCTGACCTTACCCCCTTCCTGGAGATCCGAGCGCTTTGCTCATGAGAGTGCAAGACAGGGGAAGGAGGGGCTGGTAGAGCTGTTGTTTTCCAGAGGAAATGAAGTAATGTCACTTTTAGTTGGAATTATAGGCTCCTAAAGTGACGCTCCTCAGAAAGGAAAAGCAGCTGATCAGGGGTCTTGAAGGTGCCTTGAATGTTTGCATGGTTTCTTCTCTGCCAGCAGCACAGGCTGGCTGCAGTTTGATAGGAGTTGGCAATAGGTAATTTTATCACTTAACACCTTTGTTTGTTTACTGGAGGCAAATACATCCTTCGGGATTAATTCACCAAGGTTACGCCTGCAGGATGCAGGGCTGTGAGATCCCCAGGGCGTGGGGAAGGTGGCCCTTAATGTCCCTACAAACCGTGGTGTGATGTGGTTCCACCTTATCTGGGAGCCTTCAGCCTGTCTCCTCAACAGATCTTGCATAATCTGCATTTTTGTAGTATTTTTTAAGAGGATCCTGGTCCTGGCAGTGCTGGACCAAGGCTACATATGCAGGCATCTGCATGGACCCATTAGATGGGTTTCCACCTGCAGAGCCCCGTTGCTTCCACGCTGTTTAAGTAGTGAGAGTGTTTAAAGACCTTTCAGCCTTGGCAGCAGTGTGCAGGCAGCACTCAAGCCAAAGACCGGCCTCCTGCAAATGGCAGATTTGGGAGCTGTCAGGAGTTTCTGGTATCTGCAGCAGGTCCTTGCTTCTGCTGCAGCAGTGTGCTCCTTGGGACCGTTCTGAAGGCTGGGGCTCACTGGGGAGAGCTTTTGTTCTGCTGGAGATAGCCATGCCAGTGTGCCCCCAGTCTATTTAAGTGATCAGCTTCCTTTGGTTGTTGTTGTTTTCTCCTTTCCCCCCGCCCCCACATATGTAAAGTTTCAGTGTTAGTGGAGTAAGGCGGTTTTATGGACTTGGTTTTTGGAACTAATGAAAACTTAAAGTATTCTTCCCCTGTGCCCATGGCAGCCAGGCCACGTGGTGCAGCTCCTGGAAGGAACTGAGTGTGTGATGGTGCATCTGGGATGTTGGAGTGTTTGGCTCTGTTTGTCCTCAGTTTGCTCCAGATTAACCAGGCGTCATCAGCATTTTCAACCAGCCCTTAGCCTTTTGATGCAAAGCCTCTGCACACCCTGTGACCTGGGCAGGGGGCACCTTCTGCAGCACATCACTTGTGAAGGCTCGGGAAAGGTTAACAGAACTGTTTATCCATTTTTTGCTCAATTTTTTACTTCTTCCTGCCTTTCCTGTACTTACACAGCCACTCAGCCTATGGAGGGGAGAAAAAAAACACAACAGGTTTCCTTGCAGTATTGGTTTGAATGTTCTGGAAAACAGGAATCGTGAGTCATCGGTCCCAAATTAACGCTTGTGTGCGAGGCTGAAATGACATGTAAGAGATGGGTCACCTCTGGAGACAGGAAGAGTGGGGTATCACACTCGTAACTCTCAAGGCTGCAGTTCAGCTTGTCTCGGCTCTTCCGTTTATAAAATCCTCATTGGAGAGGCTTGTAAACACCTCTGTATACATTAGTCTCACTCTGGAATCCAGGGTTTCAGCCTGGGAACAGGTTTTAAAAACAAACAGCCCTCTCCTGTGGCTCTTACACTTTAAAACTCGTCGTGTAAAAGTTCCTTTACATGTCCTTGGAGCTTGCAGAGATCAGCAGTTTCTGGGGGAATTTGTTCTGCCAGGTTTCTTTAGCAAAGTGTAAATAAAAACCATGGGTTTGAAATGGATTTCTGGATTTTAGGTCTCAAGGGTCTGGTTCTGACCTATTTGCTGGCATTAGGAAGAACAGGTTTCTCTGCATATCCCAGGAAATTTCCGTGAATCGAAAGATATTGGTTTTCCTTTTCTTTTTTTTTACTCTCTCCCTTCTTCTTTTCCTTGTGTGTCCACCTTTGCTAGACCCTGCCTTCCTTCTAGCAAATGTACTGATGTGGCTGGACCATGATCTCTTCCATTAAAATCACCTGGACTGATGGGAGCACACACAGGTAGGCTCAGGGCTCCTTTAATCCTCTCATTTGCAAAATCATTTCTGCTTGTGTAATTGTCCTCATCTACACATGATGATGGAGCCAGAAGAAGTTATTCCAGCCAGCCTTAGTTGCCTCCCATGACAAGGAGATCTTTCTACCCCAGTGAAGGGGTATCGTGGCCAAACAAAGGCCCCTTTCACTAATTCAGTCCTCTTTTGATAGCTCCACTCAGATACTGTGTCCTGTTGTTAGGCACTGCTGGCTTTGGCTTTCTTTTTTCTTTTTGGCAGAACAAGAATAGAACAGTATTTAGACACCTTTTCTGTCCATCCTGAGATAATTATTTTTTTCTGTAGTGCTTGATCTTTGTTTCTTTGGTGATCATCATTAACCCGAAGGATATTGATTTAATCAGGCCTTGGAGTCCTAATTGGTTGATGTTGTTTAAGAAGCCAAAAAAAGCCCCAGAACCTACCAGAGTTAAAACCAAGTATCCCAAGTCAACCTTCCTTCACTGAAATATGGTCTGGAAAAATATTTCACCACTACAGCTCCTTTCAAGAGGTTGACCTTGGATTGTTAATCTTAAAAATATGCAGTGCAGATGAGGGTTTTTTTCCTAGAGAGTGAAGAAATGCCACGTTTCAGAAAAGACCTCCTTAGAATTAAGGGAAACAAAACCAAAACCCAGTGTGGATGATAAATGGAGTACAGGCTAATCTAGGAGTGAGAAGAATTTCATGCCATCAGAATCAGCTTTATTTTGTTAATTTGCCTTTTTTTCCCTTGCTGCCCCATTATTCTTGTTGCAGTTTGCTACTATCCATCACTGTGTACGTGTGTTAGTAAGTGCTTGAGTTCTGCGTGAGATGATAAAGCTGCAGCCTTGGAAGTTGAAATGCTCCATATTTTGCCTCTGCTAATGTGCCTCATGTTCCACACTTCATCCCAGCTGCTCGGCTTGGGTGGCCTGAAACCCCCTGCTGAACATTTGGATAATCCACTTTCTGGTATCTCAGAAACAGCTACCGAGGTGCCAGTTTAGTATCTGCTGCCACGTGGACAGGCAGGACCAGGTTGGATCCATGTTGGACGAGCAGCTCTCTGCCCAGCCCTGCCTCCCAGCAGGGACGAGTCCAGCCTCTCAGGAGCAGAGATGGTCACTGCTTGGGCCATTAAAGGAACAGGAAAATACCACTTTGGATGCTGGAGATGGGCTTTGAGGGTTCAGCTGAAACTGCCTCCGCTGCTTTGAGGTGGTGGGTGTGCCACTGGCTGGCCACGCGCAGGGGAGAGTTCTGCATCCAAAATGCAGTTTGTGGGTGGATGGTTTCAACCATCCAGCAGAAAGCAGACAGCTCTTGGTCAGGCGAGGGTGCCCTCCCTGCTTGGCCTCTGGACACTCAGCCATTGCTGCACGCTGTTGGCAGCACAAACCTGCTTTCATCTCTCCCACTGTTCCTGTTTTGGTAATCTGCTCTTCCTAAATACATTTTCTATAATTACGTTTTTGCTCCCAAGCCCTGTGTAACAGGCAGCTCTCTTGAAAGTGGAGGAGTAAAAGAGGGGCTGCCTGTGCTCCTGGACGCAGAGGTGGTGATGAACAGGACATGTGAGATACCTCCAGAAAAACAGGGATTTAATGGAGAAACAGAGCTGAGACCAGACACGAGCAGATTGGCAGGAGGAAGGTGGTCAGCAGAGGAAACAAAAGCTTTTGAAGCCAAAGCATGAAATGGAGGAGAGCTTGCTTGCCACAGCATGGCTGTGCATTCCACAGAAGGAAGATGCCAACTTCCCAGTCCTCCTTGGGAGTGATATGCAGAGCTAGAGGGCTCAGAGGGGTCCAGGGAGAGGCTTCAGGGGCTCCTTGGGCAGGAGTCTGATCCCTAAAGTGGGGTCTGCAATCCCCAAAGACCCGTCAGACAGCTGAGTGTTGTAATGTTCTTCCTTGGGCTGACAAGGAGAGAGGTTTGAGTGATATTGTTTTGGTTTTTAATTTGAAAATCATACGTTTCTCTAAATGCTTTTTTTTTTTGGGACAGGTCAGTATTTGTTAAGGTTCTTAGTGATAGTGAAGATTGGAGATTTCTAGGGTGTTTTGTCTTCTGCTGGCTACATCTAAGGCAGGAAGCAGGGTTTGTCATGGCATTCACTGCTGGCAGTTCCCAGATGTTACCTCGTTAAATGACACATAATTTCCAATTATGTTATACAAAAGGATGAGGAAATTTTTGGAATATTTATCAAGGAGTATTATTTTCAGTTTTTCTTTCTCAGTTTTGAGTACTGTTTTTGCAGGATTAAGTTTCTGTGGAAAAATAGGCTGGGTTTTTAATACCTTGAAAAGCACAAATAATGTGACACCAAAATTGATATGTGGGGTGGCTTAATGCTCTTGGCTTCGTGCAGGAGTGTTATGGGAATATGGTACCTGATACACTTGCCTGTGAGAAGGCTGATGTATAACAGGGAAGAGTTAATGTCTAATGAAAGGGGAAACCTCGAGGGAGAAGGTGGAGAATTTCTGTAGCAGAAGTGGTAGAATTTCAGCTCTTGCAAAAATAGACAACCAATAGGGGGGTAAACAGGAGATGTTAAAACATTCCAGCTGCAATTGAAAAAGCTGTGTTTGCTGGGGAGACATGTTAGAAGATGCCCTAAAATAAAAGTAAATGAGAAACAGAAAAAGGAAACTTAAAAAGGAAATGTTTTCCTTCCCATCTATCTTGCGCCAGGTCCCAGTTTGATTTCTGTGTGCACCTGCAACCCAGTTCTGGCTAATAAAGATCTGAGTAGGCAAAGGTCTGCTGGAATGGAAACACCGGGAAATTAGAATTTTTTATAATGTTGATTTATTTGGAAGACTGGTTTTAAGTTTTTAATGTGCAAATGCACTTCTGAATATATATGGGGTGTTACACATCTATATTAACTGTTTCCACCGTATTATTTCCTATTTGTAATGCTCGGGGCCTTGTTAAAATGGGTTTTATGGAAATGCTTGTTCACACATTTATAGAAAATGGACACGCATATAATTGTCCATTTCAAAATGACAGTTTTGCAATGTAGTGTAACAGAAGTCTGTGTTTGGGGTTTTTTTTGTGGGTTTTTGTTTAGTGCGTGTTTTTTTCCCCCCCACTTAAAGCCCTGTGCAGCCCCTGCCTTTGTTCTCCTGGCTCTCTCACTCATTACTGATTGCATCTCCAGGTTATAAGCAAACAGTCAAATGCTATGGTCATTCATCTCGGAAACCTTTAAGGAGCTTATCGGGAAAGAACTATAAATATATATCTTGTACATCTCTTGCACTGGGAGATGCTTCCTCAGGCCATGAAATTAGGTTGGCCCACCTAAGCTAATTACGGGCTGTCTCACCATTCAAAATACCCTCTGGGTAACGTTGTTAGGACTCTCTTACCAGGTTAATGGGTTCTCTGTAGCCTGAATATTATATTGGCCTTTGCCACCCTGATCAAAAATTCACTATATGGGACCTTTTGCTATGCCAAGATGTGACTCGTTTGCTACTAAGAGCATCATCTTTCCTCCTCCTTGAATGATGAGCTCAGTGGGACAAGGCAAATCTTGTCTTGATCTTTGGAGTCCATCCGTCGGCTCAGCGGCACGCTTGTAAAAGCTTCTTTGAGAGTCTGTTGAATGGCAAGGTGGAAGTGAGCAAGTCCTCAGTGTCCCTGGCAAATTTGATCGTTTGTGCTTCTGCTGTGATTACCTTTCAAATCTGTTCAGTGTTGTCTTGCAAACTTAACTCACCCGCTTATCTTCGGGAAAACAAATGTACCGGTTATTGCCTACTAGAAAATGCGAGTTGAGCTGTGTGGTTTTTTTCTTTTCAGTGGGCTTGCTGTGATTTTGTTTTGACAGATTGAGCTGTGTTTCACTTTGCTTTCATTTTTCACCCTGTCAAAAGAATTTTTAGTGCATTTTTTTTCCCCCTTCCCCTGCCTCTTGCTGTCTGTATGGATCAGTGCACTGAAGCAGTGACTCCCTCTCCTCTGCATTGCTGGTTTGCAGCTTCTCGTGCTGCAGAGGCCTGAGCTGAACCTTCTTCATGGGAAGCTGGGGTCAAGCCTTGGCCGTCTCGGTGGGCAGCATCTGTTGTGGGCAGGGCATGGAGGAGAGGTGGTAGGGGTGGGTGAGCTTTCAAGTGGGAATGTGTTAAGCAGAGTGAAAGTTTTCTTATTTTTCGCTTGACTTGTGCTGTGTTTCTCCTGACCAGTTCCGAGGAGCAGTGTGCCTTGGGCTGGATCATCTGTGCTGCTCAGGGTCAGCTGTACACAGTCTGCCTTGGTGTAGGACAGTTGCTGTTCCCAGCTGCAGAGGATGGCTTGGTGAGGTTGGTGTGTGTGTAGGAGTTCAGGGGTTTGGCTTCCACTCCTGCCCTCAGCCGAGTTACGCCCCTTCACAAGCCCGTGTGCAGTTACTGTATTAATCTCAGGAGGCTTCATGCTGATGTTCTGAAGTGTTGCCATGCTGGAAGAAAGCAGCTGTGTAACCAGAACAATTAGAAAATGGGAGGGTTCACATCAAGCTCACTGGAGTATTGGCACAGTTAAACTGAGCTGGCGCTGCAAGGTTTAGTGGTAAGTGAATGTCTGAGTGACACTGATTTAAGCAAGGGGAAGCTGAAGTCAGGTTTAAGCATGCCAGCTGTGACAGCAGTCTCTGAACAGTCTCAGTCATGGAGCCTTGGGAGAATGGAGCATGAGGGACAGTGTAAATCCCTTGCTGATGGTGTGGTCCCTGCCCTGGGGACCCTCTGCTCCAAGAGGAGCAGTATAGGGACATGGCCAGCACTGCAGCACATGTGCTGCTGGAAAACAAGAGGTGCCAGGTCGCTCCTGCACTGAGGGCAGCCCAGGTGTCGTGTTCACATCTTGGTTAGTTCTTTTTATCAGCAAAATGCCCTGTGTACATGGAGCTTTCCCTACCCATAAAGGCCCCAGGTCCCTGCTATACTCCCTGCAGCAGCAAGTATGTCTGGTTCCTATGGGTCAATGCTGGGACTGTAGTGGCACTTTGGTCCTACGTCTCTCACTGCCTTGGGATGTATTCTCCAGGGTCCAAGTACTGCTTCTCTGCCTGCAAGGAGCCGAAGTGATCCTGATCATGTATCAAATTCTTAAGTACTTTTTTCTTTTTTTTCCTCTTCAAAGCTTGGATTGCTTTTTTTTGGACACAACTTCCCTTGTTTTATGGGCTGTATATGCCATTCCTGCCTGCGTAATATTTCATTTCTTGAGACGTTCAGTCGCAATGCAGTGACCGGCAAGTCTGGCTCTACTGTGAAGTCTTCCAAATTCTCCCTCAGTCTCTAGAAGTGTACTTGGGACAAGCAGAGATTTATTTGCATAACTGGTCAAACAGAGGTTACTGTGAAATAAAATACATGCATGTGCTCCTCTCGGCCTCCCCCGATGCCGGGTCAAGGCTGGCTTATTTTTTCTGGGTCCTCCCATTGTCAGAACCTCTCAGGGATCTGGGCTCTGGTCCACTTGCTGTCAGTAGTAGTTTACTTTGCTTCTCAGTAAATTGTCCAAGTTTGCAAACCTCCCCCGAGGCTATTGTATGACAGCATCCCTCACGTGATGGGTCTGGTAGTAGGGAAAAAAAAAAAATGTCTTTCTTGTAGTGCAAACATACAGCCCTTTTTCAATTATGTATGAGTGGAGTGTTCAAAGGATGCAAAACCTTTGAAATTGGCTCAGGTGTCTCTTCTCCCTCTACCCGCTAACCTCCCCGGTGCTTTATCGTAGTGGTGGGGTGAATTTGTAATTCACTGGATGAAACAGAGGGAGAGAATGATCTGGAGAAACCAAACCAGGGCTGTACAGAGATAATGTTTCTGGCTCGGGTGGTCCTGTGCCCTTCCTGCCTGTCCTGGTCCCCTCCTGCCTCCATAAGTTCCAGCCAGAATACTGTCCTTGAGCAGTGAGGTGACACTGGAGAAGGCGCCTTGACAAGTACATTCAAGGGCCAGTGTTCTCATCCTTGTGGCTGATGTGTTCGCTGCTTTCCAGACCCAATTCTCTCGGAGTTGTTGGTTGAGAGATTTGCTACCATAATTCACTTCCCTGATACTGAAGAGAGACTGTAGATGAAAGGAAGGTAGGGTTAAAAGGGGAAAATACCTTTTTCCACTCCTTCCCTTTGAATGTAAAATGCTTCATTCTGCCTGGAGTTTAGCTGCGGGTTACATTTAAAGTGTTTGTGGAAGCTGAAAGTGGTTACACTGCTAGCTTAAAAGAAATAAAAGCAGTGACTTGAGACAGCGAGATAGGAGAGAGAGTGGCAGTGGGGTTGTAACTGACTTATTTATTGCAGCCTTGAGAGCAAGAAGTATTACAGAGGACAAAATTCCTATAATGTTTATATAAGGCTGTAAGAAATTGATTACAGCTCAGATATGTTTTGTTGCATGCTGCTGGGAGGCATCATAAAAGTCATGCAGCAAAGTTTTGAACATCGTGTTACTGCTGGTCCGCTCGAAAGCCTCATTTGACACAATGAAAACCTTTCATTTGTTCTTCTTGGCAATTCCAGCTGTGTTCGTGTTCAACTTCTGTGCACTGCTGCTTGCAGGATTCAGCTTTTTCAGGCTGCAGTACTTTGGGGGTGAATTGTTTCTTCTATTTTTAGTTAATTAAAAAAAAAACAAAACCTCAGGATTTTGGGAAAGTGTTTCCCCCCAGAGGTGTTTTCTTGCAATTATTATCTGTAATTTGTGTTATTTGTCCTCTTCTGACATACTAAGAACTTCATGAAAGCTTTCCTAATGTTCTTCCCAATTTATCCCACCTACTCCCATTCTCCCTTTGAATTGTGCAGGGATTGGTGCACTGGCACATGGTGCCCAGCAGTGGCACTGGGAGAGGGGCAGCTTTCCTTCAGCCTCTTCCTGCCCTGGTAGGACCAAGCTCTGTACTTGCATTGTTGTCCTGGAGGATGTTGGGGGTCCTCAGCAGTGGCTTGGACCTCTGGCCACCACCTTCTTGCAGCTTCAGAGTGGCTACAAGTAGTAGATCTTGTAAAGACTCATTTGGGTTTTGGCATTTATGACGCTTTACAGCCAGAAATTCATCTCTCCTCTCGCTGTCCTTCCACCTGCCCAAGGCAGTATGTAATAGATCTCAGTGTCTCTGAGCATCCATAAGCCACTGCTGCTAAATGAAGTTACTTTCACCTGTTTACGTTCTGATGTTCTTTCAGTGAATGTGCATTAAATTGTTTTTCAGTTGGATCTCCTCTAAATAAATGGCATCGTGTGTCCCTTCAAGAACTGCGTGCAGCAGTAGAATGAAAGCCATAAAAATAAAATACATGGGTTGCTTGTGTGCAGCAAGACTAAAACTGACAATATAAGAGATGCAGGGGTGCTGTCTTTCTGTTGGCCACCTCACAAGGTCCCTGGTCCCCTCTGCAGGGCTGCAGGAGGGTGTGCTGGAGCAGGATGGGTTGCTCATGGTGATGCTGAGTGATGTGTGGGGCAGAGACTGCCAAGCAGTTACCCTGGAGTTGAGTTCATATCTGAGACCACGCTGCACACAGTGCCTTGCCTTTGTTTTTTGGGGATAACTTAGAGCCAACTCTAGATGCTCATTTAGCCTTTGCTTGGCAGAGGTTTGTCTGCACAACAGACGAGGTGGTTTGAGGTTCTGAAGCCCACTTGCTGTTTGCCAATGCTGTTTCAAATGAGGACTGTGTGTGTGGGGTGGGAATGCTGACAGACTGTTTCAGCACAGGTATAACGGGTTTGGTCCAAACTGTTAGTCAGCAGCTGAGTTCGTGTGTTGCTGCAGCTGTTCTTAGCACACATCTGCCCATGCTCTTACGTTACTTCAAGGAGAAGTCTGATAAGCTGGACACAGGGTTGCTCAGCTGCACAAAAGCAACTCTTAAAATTGTTAACCTACAAATTTTAAGGCATTGGATTACTCTGCCACTGGCATCAATGAAAGCAGCACTTGCCGCTTGCCTTCTGGCAGATGCCTGTGATGGAGCAGCAGAGAGAGGGATTTGAATTGCCATTTCTATCTTCACTGATGATAGAGAATGGAAGGAGTCTGGATCTCTAGCAATCACCCCACCAGATCTCAGCAGACAGTAGCAAAGTGCAAATCCCACTCAGTCTGTTCCCACCAAGAAGGAAAGTCAATATGGAAGCACATCTAAAATAGCAGCAATGATGAGGAGGGGACAAAATAATATGGCTCTCAGATAAAAGCACCTAATACTGTTTATTTTGACCTTAAGAGAATGGGTTTGCTTGAGAATGTGTGTGGCATTGGTTTCAGCATGTCTGGCATTTTGAGGTGTTGTTTTATGTGAAAATGAGGTGCAGTCTTCAGTTGCAGGATCTTTAATATGGTGATAATTTATTTGAAACTTCTCAAGCAGTAAAAAGGTGCTTTTGGGAGGACTGAGGTTTTCACAAATCAGTGTCTATGAGGTTGGGTTTCATTTAGGTACTAGAAAAAGTGTCTTCACATTTTTTATCATTGTTATTGTTTATATTATTATTTTACTCTTAAGTGCTGAGTCCCTTTAGGCCTTGTCTGACTGTAGAAGGAACTGTAAGACATTCACTACATCTGATACTTCCTATGTACAAGATCCAAGCATGAATCTGAGTGCCTGGTACCTCTAGTAAACATCTTGATTCATGTAAAGTCAGCTTAGAACAACAAAATTAGAATCAGATGCTCCCCATTTTTTTCCTTCCCTGTTTCAGTCCTAAGCCAAACGATTTACTGTGGAGTACAGTTGAATTGCTTGCTTTTTCTCATAAAACAAATATGCCTTTGTTCCTCTTTTGGAGTGATGTTTTCCTTAGTTCTGTGTTGTGGCTTAGCTATATGCTCCTTTCCCTCTTGATCTTCTTGATTTTTGTCAGAGCATGTGCACTGGCTGATGGAGTTCTCCTTTCCATGCCACAGGAGCCTGCTGCATAGGCAGTGGAGATACACTGATAAACTCCTTGCTTTTGTGCTAGAATTGGTGTTTTGTTTTGATACTGTATGTATCATTTCCCATTTGAAACTGCTGTTATTGTATGGTTGGAAAAACCCTCTTACTTGGCATTGGCAGAGGAAGCAGACTTTAAAAGGGAAGAAAAAAAAATGCTCTGATTTAATAAGCAGTATTTTGGGGTTCCTTTTGTTACGTGCTGCCTTTTGAACTCTGTAAACCAGCATGCAGATCTAATTCACAACAGCGTCACTGCGTTGAGCCGCACAAGTAAACACTTTAAATGGGAGGAAGCACCTGCGTATCGCTATTGTCTCTCTTCTTCCATTAGCAAAAGTCTCTGGGCTGACTCCGTTCGAGCCAAACGTCCCAGTCAGTGGAAATCCACAGGCGCTGGTGGCAGGCAGAAGGCAAACCTCGCTGCCCTCGGGCTGGAGCAGTGAGAGCGCGCGGGGATGGAGGGCAGCGTGGGTGTGGGCACCCGCTCACGGGTGGGCTGCCGGGCGCTCGCACACCGCCTCAGCCTCAGCCCTGACAGAGCCGCTGGCCAGGAGGGCAGGACTCGGCAAGGTAGGGCTGCGCCTGGACATGGCGGTGGGGCTGGGGAGGCTGGTGAACCCTGAGCGCCCCAGTGCTCTCGACACGTGTAACGCTCTGAAATGATCCCTGTCGTCCCCCTCGTTAGGTTTGTGTAACCAAATGTTTGATTTGATTGCTTTCTCGTCGAGTTTGTATGTTTTTATGGACGGGCACCATCCCTTGTAAGTGTGTCGTCGTTACAGGTGCAACCTGTAACAAATTTACAACAGAAGATTAAAAGCTAGAAGAGCTTGCTCGAATAGAAGAGCCTTAAAGGTAAAAAAATCTCTTTAGTTTACCCGAGACAGGTCAGGAGGTGACTTACCATGATCTAAAAGTATCTGCAAACAGAAGATCTTTGCTGGTATAAAACTTCTTTTGATTTAGGAAACAAAAGCCTAAACAAGTTCATTGACTTGAAGCTAAATTTGGGTAAGTTCAACTTAGAAAATACTAGGATGGATTTTCTGTCTCCATTCTTGTGTTGGTATTGTGGTCTGTGTCTAATGAGAAATGGTGGGAAGCAGGGAGATTGCAGGATAAAAGGCTCAGTGTTGTATAGGAAACCTTGTTAGAGTAGCGTCACTTTGGGATTTTTAGGTTTTCAGTCTCCACATGTTAGAGACATTTGGTGGTGGTGGTGTAGTAGCTGGGGAGCTGGAACTACATCTTAATGTATTGATTGCTCATTTATTGAAGTTTGAGATACCTTTGGTGAGATGTTAGTAATTATTTTATTAATCCTAACATCAGTTTCTATTTAGGAAAAATTGTCTTTGTGCCCTCTAGTGAAAAAATTATTTACTTGAAGGCTTCCAAACTGGGGGGAGTTCTTGCAAAAAAAGGTGGAATGTGTGAGCAAAGGCATAGAGGAGCAAAAGAAGGCTGGAGAGATGAAGGGGTTGCAATAGGTGGACGTGCTCCGTGCTTCCTCTGCTTCGGTCCTCACAAAACTGTGATGCTGATGACATACACAGGCTAGGGGATTGGTCAAACAGGGGAGGAAAGGAGATGTCAGTAGAGAAGAGATTATCGGATACTCATGTCCGCTGGACTTGGTGAAATTACTCCAGGTATAATTACAAGGAAAACCTGGTCTGAGCAAGCTCTGAACACTGGGCAATCACTGGATGTGGTGAGGAAGAAAAAGGAGTGCAGCAAAGCCCAATCCAGGCCTTCAAAGAGAGGAGGAGGGAAGACACAAATGAAGGATCAGAGAATCTGACCCTGATTCTTCAAAAGAGTTCCAGAGCACTTTGTACACAGCAGAGAGGAGGAGGATGCGGTCCAAAAGAAAAGCTGATTTGAAAAGAAAAACAAATAGGGAAATCTGTCCAGCTTCCCTCTTTAATGGGATAACTCATTAGCATGCGATGAGGGCTGCTGAGGCTTGGGAGCGGAATTTGGATAATCTTGGAACAACAAAACCAATGGGGCACCAACATGATGAGGTGCAGGGAAGAGGAGTGTGCAGAGGTGGCTCTGAGGGAGCAGGATCTGAATGACCGAGTGCAGTGGGCAGGGTGGTACGTGGTGATGGGGGCTGCTGTGGATGGGCAGCTCAGACAAGCCAACAGCATCCCGAGGTTTGAGGAAAGGAGTGTAATCTCTCTCTGAGTCATCATTGCAGAAGCTCTGTGTGTAAGACAGGGCTGGTAATTGCTTCCTGCTGCACTGAGGGGTGCTGGGCAGTGCAAGGCAGGTGGAGAACAGTCACGCTTGCAAGTCTGGAGATGAACCACACAAATGGGAAGCTCGGCAAATGAGGCCAGAGAGGAATAGCTGAAGGACTTTGTATTTGGAAATATAAGCCTGAGTGCAGGCAATACATTGTCTGATGCATAAAAGATTTCTGTAAAAAGGATGATCAGCAGCTTTCAGTTCCCACCGGGGAAATGTACCTTGGTTTGCCTGAAAAAAATATTCAAGGTGCAGATTGGGAAAGAGCCTCTCACTAGGAGGTAATGAAGCAAAAGTAAAAGAAATTGTGAATATGCTTGACTGGAGGATTTTCAGAGTGGTTAAATCAGTGCCTCTTAGCAATTGTGTGATTTCTCCCCCACTCTGTTGCCTTCTGTCCATCCACCCACCACACAAGGTCTATTTCACTCATTAACCCACCAAGTTGGACTTTTTATTTCTGTTGCTGGAGTTGCTTTCGGGGGCCAGGGGTCAAAACCAGTAGCATTGTTGTAGACTGTTGCATGGCTTTGGGTTATAAATTCTGCTCTCAGTGCAGTCATGAAAACTTCAAGCATGGATGTAGATCACAAGAAGTTGCTGCTCTCCCATACATCTTTCCTTTCCTCTCTCTATTTCTTTCTGGAGCTGCTCATTTGGGATGCTATGAGAGCAACAGATGTGAAGGCATTGGAGTCCCCACACCCCCCTCCCGTCACTGCCATCCTCCCCTTCCTTTTACTGAACTGTCATTCTTGTTTATTTGGGTTTGAATTACAATTGCAAAAACTGTTAGAGTGTTGTTTGTTTGCTATTTCATGAGTCACTATTTGTATTTGCTGCCATTCCTGTTTTCTCTCCTATTCCTCTGTCTTAACACTGGCAGCCACAGTTCTCCTCCCAGCATCTTGGAGCCCCTTCTATTTTAAGTCTATGATGCTCAGCACTCCTGTGAGTCCAGGGAAAAGCGAGCTGACAGGGAAGATTCAGGATTAGCCTTTTTTTTCCCTTTTTTTCTTTTTTTTCCCTTTTTTTTTTCCTCTTTCTTCTGGCATTTTGTAAGGGTCCTTGTTCAAATCGAAAGATTCCTTGGAGACTCCTTCCCCGAGATGTCTGTGCTCAGTTAGTCCCTATCTCATTTCTACCAGGCAGTGAGATCGATACTGCTTTTTCTGGCTTGAAAATTTCAGGCAAGGAGGAAAAATCGTGTTAAAAAGACCTTCTTTGAAGTTACTGAGATGCCCATGTGCAATTCCAGCACCTGCTGTCATACTGGCACATGTTAATCCCTTCATGTGCATTGTCACTGGGGTGGAGAGTCCGGCACCCTACACAAAATCATAAGTTTGGACTGATAGAGGCTGACCAAACTGACCTCTGAGAGGGGCTGTGGGTGCTCTGGTGGATGGGGAAGAGGCTCTCCCGGTTCTCATGGCTTTGGGTGAGCCCTCGTGTTTCTTCTTGCTCCTGGTGAAGTGCCGTTGTTGCTAGCCAAGAAAATCCTACGGCTCCCTGTCTTTGAAATCTGAAAGGTAACGGCTTGCAAGTCTCAGTGTATTTATCAAGGAGAAACAGGCAATTTATTTGTGTCAGCTTAATGGAGCCTCAGCTTACAGAGCTCCATGTGGGAGAATTAACGAGGGGTCCCGAGTCTGTCTCAGGTTGTCCAGAGGCTCAGCAAATGGGGATTGACTGTGAATCCACTACAAAATAGCTCCAAGCTTCTTGTGCCTCAATTAGCAGCCTTGATAGAGAGCAGGCAGGTTTTCAGGTATAAAATGTCCATTTTGACTCTTTGAGTGTTCTCAGGTGGCCCATGGAATGTAAATGTTTTGCTCTATTTGTAATGCAAAACCGTTTAATTATCTCCAATTCATAAATCCCTAGTTTGGTACTTGAAAGCCTGTAAGAAAATGCTCATCTTTTAGTGGATAGTAATCAGTGTCAGAGGAAATGGGGAATAGATGGTGTGTTTTAAATGGTGTCAGTTCCAGAAACTGGAATGTATAATTTAAGTCACTTACATTTAATCATCCTTTAAACACCGAATTCCAGCCTCTGCTGCTTGTCTCGCAGGAAGCTGACAGCTTTTTAATGCCACGATGGTAACACTTGAATCTTCCTTAAGCTGCTGTAGGCTGTGATGTGGCTCTAATGCATGTGTTGATGCATCCATGGCTGGTTCTCCGAGCCTGGCTGCAGCTGGGTCTGCGGGTTGGGCTTTGCTGTGTTCCCCTAGCCCCAGTTTTGGAAGTCTCCATTGTTTTACCTTTTTACGGAGCCGTAACATCTGCTGTAAATACCACAGCAAATGTAACAGCTGTTGAGGGTGGGATTATGGATCTGGGGTCTGTGTATAACAGCTAAACATATTCTAGCAATTCAGCAGGTTGAAAAATAAAGCGGATCAGGCTGTGTGCATCATACTCAGGATCTGTGTGGTGGGGATGTTTCCTAGTGAAGTGAAGTTGTGCCCAGTTCAGCCTGCAGTCCAGTGCCCGCAAGTGAGAAGCTTTGATTTCCTGCATTTCAGCAAGGAAATGGAGCCATGTGGGGTGCAGCAGGTCCTAGTCCTGCCCGGGGAACAGTTGTGGCCATGTGTGTGGCACTGTTTTAGCTTTCCTTGGGCCACTGGTGACATGCACACAAGACACTTGATATTCACTTCAGTGGCAATGTGCATGATTTAAACCTGCATATGCAAATACATGTATGCATATATAGAGAAGACTGCAAGCATTTTTAAAAAGCAGCTAAGAAGCCCTGTGTGTGTCTGGGATCATGTGGGATTCTGATGCCTGGCTGCCTCCCCTCCGCCTGCTCCCTCACCCCTGCCCCCACAGGCAGTCTGGCTGTGGATGAAATAATTTAATGCAATTCTTGCTCCTGGCGACTGGTTGATGGTATTAAAGGAGTGAGTGGAATTTCATCCATAAAAAAATACATCTGGGCTCCTGGGGAGTGAACCCCACAAATGGGGTTAGGAGCAAAGGGAGCCCGTGCACTCTCTTGAGTGCAGAATCAGTTGCCTTTATTTGCAATTGCACATGGGGTCGGCATTAGAGCAGACTGACTGCCTACGTGGCCAATAGGTGGCTTTTGTTGTGCCTGGCAGTCAAATGATACAGCCTTAAATTAGAAGCTGCCACTTCTATTTAGAATAAAACTTGCTTTTCTGTGTATGTATGAAAATATGAGCGTTTCAAGCCTGCCGAGCTCTACGGGATGTGCACCGGATTTGCAAAGGAGCCCATTAGTGCTCGCGGAGGTTAACGGCGAGGAGGGGGCAGCGGGGAGGAACATCTTAATGAGACAGGGTGAAGAGTTGACACAAGGACACGGAGCGCTCGGAGGACGTGAGGACACAGAGCGCTCGGAGCCACCTTCTGCTGTGGGAAGAATCCGGCTGTCGCTGGAGGAGCGGCAAACTCGGATAGCGGGCGGCTCGGCGCTCCTGTCGCCAGGAGGAGGAGGAGGTTTCCCAACCGCCTCTCCCAGACTCTCCTGCAGCGTTGGAGGCAGTTCAGATGTGGATCATGAGATGATGGAGGAGCTTCGGTCCTGTCCTGCCCGCAGCCAGCCACCAAGTGAATCAGCTACACAGGAGAGAAGAGCTGCTGTTGACTTTGCTTCCTGGGGCCTCAAGAGTCCCAGGTCAAGCAGTGCAGGAGGGTGGCAAGTTTATCCTGAGCTGTGGGAAGAGTTTTGCTCCCACATGACAGCCCAATAAATGGTGGGAGAACAGCAAATGGGTGTCGGCTGGTGGTGGTCTGAGTCCAGCAGAGCTTGGGGCAGCCTTGAGGCTGCTCCTGTGGGAGTGACAGTGGCTTTGCTCAGGCAGAACTGGCCTCTGGCTTCCACGAAAACCTCTTCCAAACACAGAGGCTCAGCGCCAGTGTGGTGTGAGCTGGCCTGGGGCTCACCTGCACTGGGACTCCCTCCTGGCAGCACTGCCATGCCACCTCTCCCCCTCCCTGCTCCAGAGCTGTCCTGGCTGGGGACAGGAGACCATCCGTGACCGCTTCATTGCCATGGGAATGGCCCCTGGGGTTCCTTAATTTTGGAAGAGCTTCTGTTCGTGGACTGGCTCAGAGTTGGCAGGCACCACCAGGCAATGCTGTGTTAGCTTTCAGAGGGAGTTTCACCTCAAAAATTAGGGCATAGGTGGGGGAGAAGATCTTACAGTGGAACGTGGAGCCTTTTGTCTGTGCGTTTGCAGCTCTCTGGGTTGTGTTTAATTTTTTAATTTATTATTTTAAAGAAAGAGCACTCTGTAGTGACAGGAAGAACTAAAGGTATAATTGGGAATTCATCCTGTGCGTGTCACTCTGTTTCATATTGAAGTAGTGGCAGAGAGCACATAATTTCTTTGAATTTATTCACTGCTCAGAATTACTCACAGCATAAATTTCTGGAGGAAAAAACCCCCAAGTAAACAACAAAGCATTTAGCTTATTTAGTGCCCGCTCCCCCCTGAGATTTAAAGCAGTGGTAACTGTGGAAGGGTCCTTTGCTCGGGATTTTACCAGCTTTGTAATGTAAAGGTTCGTTTTTCTTGTTCCCTGGGCAAAAATGATGATCTAAAAGCCTTTTACTTAATAAACGTGCGTGTTTCTATTTTATCGCATGACTCCAGGAGCTGAGTTTTTTTTAAGAAAACCATCAGATATGTGTGAAAATCATCAGTGTTGGCAGCATTGAAGTCGTTAAGGAGAAGTTCAGTGCTGTGTTTGCTCAGAACTGAGCGTATTGGGACCGGGGAGGTTGCAGCACTCTGGTGTGCTGAACAGCCTGGCTGTTTGAAAGCTCCTAGTACAAGTGCATACGATTATATTTTGAAGTTTATTTTCTGCTGCACTTGATAAAACTTTATTCACTGCACTGTTTGACTTTTAAAGGCGAAATCCTGGAGAAGTGCAAATAGCTTCTTCGGGGAAACATGGATTTTGCTCTTGGCAAGCTGTTGATGTCGAGGTTGTAAATGCTGGTACCTAGAGATGCACTGTACGCCTTTGTTGTTTGGGATGCTTGGAGGTTCCTTTTTTCCTGTCTCAGGTGACACATGACTGTCCCACTGAGTGTCTCGAACTGTGCTGTGGTCCTGAAAGCAAGTCCTTGTGCAACAGGTGACCAAAGCCATTCTGGTGGACACTGGCATGGCTTCTTGGGCTACTTCGTTGGGCCTTTGCAGGGAAAGACCCTAAAATTTCACTTTTCTTTGAATTTTGTGTTTTTTTGTGAGCTGGACATTGACCTCTCCCTGCTCCATGGTAAAGCATGGGGCTGCCTGGTACCACCAGATCCTCCATCCTCAGCATCACTGCCCAGCAGTGTCCTGACCCCTGGGAAAGTTGTGTGACTCCTGCTCGGGGCTAACCCTCGCCTCCACCTCTCCATCCTCCAGGCCAACCTCCTGTTGCCTTTTCAGGTAGTTTAACCTGTGCTAAATTTCAAAGTAAAGTGAACCAGCCTGAGACCACAGTTCCTGTGAGCACCAGGAGAGACCTGAAGGAAAAATGGGGCAGGATCACACCTGTGTTACCTGTGCTCATGTTGACAGCTTCTGCCTGGGTTCCCAGTGGGGCTGGGGTACTGATAACACTGAACTGCAGTTGTCTGCTTTCAGTGTGACTGAGCTGCTTCTACTCCCGCCGAGAGCCAGCTCAATTAAAGGGGCATATTTGCAGATTGGGAAAACCTGGGGAAATGGCATAATTTATAAGGCAGATATGTTAAAATTGGATATTTCTCTGCTGGACATGCACATCAGCGTGCCAGCTCTGCCCCAGCCGGCCGGTGGGGATGCCAGCCACCACACGGGCACTCGCAGGAGCCTTGGTCCCCGTCCCAGCCGTCTGGCCAGATTGGCACCGGTGTCTGCCACAGATAGTACATTTATAAAATGTTGGCTGACTCAGGATTTTCACCTGAGGTGCAACATGGACGTGTCGTGGTGATCCTGCTGTGAAATGGGCAGAGTGAGTGTTCCGGCTGGGGGAGCAGCGGCTGTTGGGCCAAGTGTGGGTTTTTGTGCTGGAGTGAGGGTGGCATAAGGAAGGTGTATGGAAACTGGATTGGATTCTGATGCAAGGTTTCTGGCAACCTTCGACTCCAGGGAAGCAGTAGTCCCTGAACCAAATGTGCACTTCCAGCTGCAGGAAAGCAGCCTGCCTTTTTCATCCTTCTGCCCATTTCCCTTTCCGATCTATAAGATTTCACATCTCTGCTGCAGCAGCTTTGGTTATGTTGCTGGCACTATTTGGATACTGGAGGAGACTTTTTTTGACAGTCACTTGGGAGCTGTTCCTTATTTGCTTAAGTTCTGGGTTTACAGTGATGCAAGCAACGTGATACTATTTAGCAGCTGTAATAGAGGTCAAGGTCCCGTTGTCCTAGGTATTGTAAAAATGCCTTGTAAAATGCTGTACATTGTCCAAATGGGCTACGGGGAAGGCAAGAAAAAGAAGGAATAAACCAGGCCTTCACAGCTGCTCCTTATATATGTGAAGCTGAGGCACAACCAAACACGCAGGTGTGTTTTGTCCCAAAATGAGACCCAGATCTCCCGTATTTTGTTCTGAAAGACTTTTTGTTCATGTGGGTTGATTCAGAGGCAGTTGCTAAAACAAGCTGTGGCTGCGTGTGTTTTGCTCACTGCTTTATCCCCTTTTGAGTGGAAATGCTTTGAAACGGATCCAGGATAAAGCTCATCCACTGCTGGGACATCTCTAATCTACTTTCAAGGAAGCTGTTTTTTTCCCCCTGAAACCTGGCCTGGGAGGAAGCGGGAGCATGCTCAGTGTCCCACGCCCAGGTATGAAGCAGAGGAGCGCCTGCGGTCGCACCCTCTGCCAGCAGCTCATCTGTCTCTGCCTGGGGATCCCAAAACAGGGAGGGAGCAAGAGCAGGCGGCAGGTAAGGAGTGCTGAGCACCAGCTTGCATGGCGTAACTCAATCCCAGGGCAGGTTTTGTCTTCTCCCTAGGACAAGGAAGAGGCTCGAGTAAGAGTGAGTCTGGAAGGAGTTTCCGAAGGTGCGTCCCCCCAAGTGGCTGCCGCAGCTCTTTGTTCACTGCCTCTCCCCATCCTTCGGAGCCATCTTGAGAGCTTGGGGAGATTGGGTTTGTCTCTAATGAAGTTCCTGCTCTGTGGGCTGGCAGGGCAGGGCTGCCCATCAGTCAGCCCAGCTTGCAGTGCCTCTCTGCACGCCCAGTGCCATTGTCAGCTTTGGCTCCAGCTTATGTTTTTGGAAATTAGGTTTACAAGCTGCAAGTTTTATCAAGAAAAGCTGTTGGGTGTTTTTTTTTCTTTAAAAAGAAAATAAAAAAAAAAATCAATCCTTTTCAATTTCTTGTTTCTGTGAAATAGTAAAATCCCTGTCCTGGCTGTTGGTAGGTGGCTGCCAGAAAGGGCGGTGCTCGAACACTCTCCCTGTGTAGCTAAGAAGTTGCGTGTGTTCTTTACTGCATTGAAATCCTAAATATTTATGTTACGGTTCTGGTTTCTTGCCATGACCTTTACTTATAGATCATTGTGGTTATAGTTCCTAAATGATTTGAGCTCTAATAAATAGTATATTCCGTTTCATATCACCAAGCCAAAATAATAATTGATCTTTCAGGATATAAATTCCTTTTATTACTTGAGGTATTGTTTGCTTTTACTATTAAAGTTGTTTACAAGAAATTGTTTTTAAGCAATATATTGTTCACTTGTGTATTTTGAAAGAATAACAATAAAACATTATTGTGCTCCTGATTTCCCTTTGAAAAGGCAAAGTAACCCTCCAAGCATGGTTGCTTTCCGTGCAGTAATGGTTCTGTATTCTTTACCATTGTGTTCCTTAAATAAAAAGCACAAGATGATCCTGCCATACAGAAACACGACAATTGTTTTTGTAAGCAGTGTGTGCTCTGGTGTCTGTAGTAAGTAACTAGTTTCTTGTTTATAATTGTATTTTCTTAATGAGAAATCAAGTTGGTGGATACTTCCTTGTTTTTTGGAACTAGTTGTACTGTGATTTTAAAAAACACTTAATGTAATTGGTAGTCATTAACGTCTGATACAAAGTGATGTAAATAGAGGAAGTCTGTATCTGAAGGGCTCTCATGGCACAGATTGTCCCAGCAAGGATCATCTGCACGTGCCTTCAGTGAATTCCTAAATTCAAAGCCTCCTGTTGCTTGTGGCTTGGTGCTGGAGCAGAGGTATGTACCAGCCTGTCCATGGGCATTGGGTAGGGCTCATGAAATTGGGAAAACCTGTGGTTCTCAGACCTAAGCATGGGCTTAAATACCTTGTTGAACTCAGCCTTAACTTGTTCACCCTCGCACCTGCATGTGATGGAGATCGTCAAGGGGCCGTGGTGGTTGGGCAGATTTCGTTCTTTGCTTTGAAGGGCTGGTGATCAGTGTCAGAGTCCCCCACCCCCAATCATCTTGTTGGGCGATGCAAATGATTCCCAGGTGACTGATGGGCAAGGTCTGCATTTATAGCCCCGGCTGAGCGCAGGGGAGTACTCCTAAATACACGGAGAATGTTTGTGAGAGGAGCTTGTTGGGGCAGTGTCCTCCAAGACCCTGAGGCACCAGAGGCAAAATCAGCAGAAGGACCCGGCTCTAGGCAGAGGAGGAGACATGCCCAGCAAGTGCCATGAGGTGAGCAAGAGCTGTAAATTCTTCTGGAACACTCACAGATGCTGGAGACTTTGCTGTGGATGCTTGAGCTGTGGCAGCGTAGGCACGATGTGAGGGGCTGGGAAGAGGGTGGGTGGTGGGTGCTGAGTGGTGTTAGTTCTGCTACTGTGCCTGCCCCTTGCCCAGGGCAGGAATGTGACAGGAAAGTTGTTTTTCTTCATCAGACAGAAGGAGTTGATGTATTTTCATGTCCAAAGCTTACTCCCAACTGGGCTCTTAAGTCTGAAAGACTTTACCTCAGCCTAGAAATACTGACTTCTGTAGTTTGCTGGTGTGCCCTGGACATTTCAACAGCATTTTTGTCACAGCCTGTGGGTGACAGAGGCACCTGAGGTAGGTATGGACTGCTTTCCTTTCAAAGATCCCTGGGCTGTGGTCAGGGTGCTCTGGTATTCCCTGCTTCAGCATCACTGGCAGCTCTCCTGAGTTCCTCCCTGTGCTTGTCTGATGATGGGAAAGCCAGGACAGTTCGGGGAAAACTTTGTGTTTTCTTGTTCCCTCATCCTAATTATGTCCTTTGCAAAGCAGATCCTTGCTTTCTCTTTTTTCTTTCTTTCTCCCTTTTTCCCTTGAAGTAAAGCTGCTGGAGCCCAGGGGCTTTACCTTCTCTCTGTAGAATCTTCTGACAGCAAAGCTTGAGGGATGTGTCCCTACTGTATAACATTGGTTCAGCTCTAGTTTCTGTGAGTGATCTGAAACCTCCCTGCTGTGTTTGCATGCCACAGCAGAGGTTTCAAGCCTGAGAGGTGGGCTGCCTGGCTCCTGACTTTCAGGGAGAGCTTGGAGAAAAGAATGATGCCTTTTTTTTTTTTTAGGCTATTTTCTCTCTCCTGGGGCATTATCCATCTCCAAAACTAATTCTCTGTGAATGAGTTTAATTGTAAATGGTAAAACAAAACCTGACAATACAGAGGCCTTCCAAAACTGTGCTTTTTCAGTCTTCTGATCTCACAGCCTTTTGTCTCTGGGCTGTTCTGACCTATTCATGTCAAGAGAGCAAAGAATCTGTGAGACTCTGATAAATTTGTACAGCCCTTGCATAGTCTAGGAGAAGGTCTAATTTGATCTGACAGTTACTAATCTGCCAAGACTTCCAGTGATTTGTTTTCATATTAAGTTGAGTTTCATATGCTGTAGAGAAATGGGTAAACATATTGCATTGGTAACAACAGCAAATATATGAAGCCAAGAACTTGTATTTATGCACTTGAAAATGCCTTTCTGCTTGTTTTTTATGGGATTTTATTTCTTTTGCTAATTGTCAGGTTGCTAATTTTGTTCACCTGGCAAAGTGCTGGCAGAGTCTTAGCTGTGAATTGTGTGAGGCATTTTGTTTGGTTTAGTCTTGCATTGCATTCATATCTTCCGAAGTCTGTCGCCTTAGCGTGCTGGTTGTAAAAGTGATTCCAAATATCAGATTATTTTTCTACCCACCACACATGACTGGTCCAATAGCACCTTCTATACTGTATAGATACTCTTAGATTTATGTCCTTAAATGTCTCTCACAGCACGGTGGGAAGGTCCTTGATTATTCATGTGTTTCTCACGCTTTGAGTAAATAGGTGAAATAGTGAAATTCTCCAGTGCATGGTTTTGGTGTTTGGTTGATTTGTGTGTTGTGGTTTTTTTCCTTTTCTTTTTTATTTCTTCTATTTCTTTTGTGTATTTTACCTGGTTAGGTAACAGTAAAAAAAAGTTGTGTTTTGATCTGGAATCGGTGTTCAATGAAATCATGCAAGGAGCTTATTTGAACCCCTGGGGATTAGAAAAAATAATTTCACAGTTCTAACCATGGTATCTGAAGCCCCAGAGGATGTCGATCTCCTTCCTGTACAAAAATCCATAGTGGTGGTATAAGTGTGGCATGAGAAAAATTAGTTGTCCTTTTAAGGAAAAAAATAATCACACCCCCTGTGCAACACCTTACACCATTAATTTTGATTTCAAGCCTGAACAGTGTATTTCATTCCAAGAAGTAAAGCATGTTGATGGATCTGACTCTAAAGATTCCTGTGCCGGAGGTACCAAAGAAAGGTGCTAATTTGGAGTATTCCATCAGTTTGGGATTTGTTCCATATTGCCATGTCAAGTCTGTTTTGAGGTTGAGACATTGGATTAAGATTTCCAGGGCTGAGTTTTTGAGCTGGTGTGTGAGGGCAGCACAGCTGGGGGTGCTGTGGTGCTTGGGACTCCCCTCACCGAGGTCTCTGCTGTCATCAGTGGCTTCACTGCTGCTTTCAAGTAGTACCCAAATCTGTACCTAGTGTGTGACCTTATGTCATGAAAGCTTTTGTTGCCCCATTTCCATATCTGTTTCCTTCCTTGCAAGCTGTCCGGCTCCTTCCTTGGTGGAGCACAGAAGGGAGCGCAGTGGGGACTCTGTTCCCGCTTGGGATTTAGGTGATGGTGCCTTCAAGGGCATGTTAACCCCCGCCATGGGAGGTAGAAACAGCCTTATGTCAGTCTGCTTTCATAACTCCAGTAACATCCCCTTCATCTGGGGAGAGGGCTGCAGCCAGCCCTGGGGCCTTGTGGCAAGTCATCTGTGTCCTTGTTTTACTTCCTCAGCTTGTATTTCATTAACCTTTTACCCTGCTTGCTTACTGCAGACTAATTTCCTACAGGCACACGAGTAGCTCAGGGTTTCTGGCTTCCTCTGCACCCCTGTGCACACAATCAATACACTCGACCTTTCCAATGGCTGCAGTGCTGGTGGAAGAGCTGAGCTCCTCAGCATCTTGCTCCTTGCCCACTTTAAAGCAATGCCAAGTGGTTTACAGCCTGGTAACCGAACAGCAATCCGGAAGGTGTTCGTTCTTTCTGGAATTAGCAAAGCGTTAATTGGCTGCCAGTAAACCTGAGTCAGGCGCAGCTGCCTGTGTGTGTTGTTTGGTTTGGTTTAAAAACTATTTAGGATAAAATCTGTTGACAGCTTTAAGTCTGTGTAGTTCTTTTTTTTTCTTTTTTTTTTTTCCATATTCTCACCGTGAGTAAGTTGGCAGAAGGTCTGGGATGTTCACCAGCTACATTACTCAGGGTTTGGTATTGGCATATTAACTGCACACTTGGCATTTTACAGTTGCAGTGACTTATTATTATCACAAGAATCGCTTAATATAAAGAGGGATTCTGGGTTGAGAGAGCATTTATCATGTCTGGATTCTTTCTTAGGGTTTAAGAATAATACCAAGTTTAGAAGGTGAATTTTTTTTGTTTTGAGAGGCAGCTTGATTTTTTTTAGAGGGAGTTTTATAACCAACGGGGTACTCCTATCTTTAAACCTGTAGGGAAGCTCTGAGCCACCTCTGAACAGTAACTCCAGTTGCTTCATTAGGATTTTTCCTATGTATAAGTCATACCTTAAAAAAAATAACTTTTATTTTCTGTCCTCACAAAGAGAGATTATTGTCCATTTTGTCAAATTCTATGAAGCTGGGTAGGAAAGGTGACTCTCAGGAAACTCTTTGCTTTCACTAGTCAGCTGAAGGCTTTGAAACCAGATGGCTCAAACGCATGCTATTAGCTCCCAAACTGTGCCTCAGGAATCATGAATGTCTTTATTTCTGGCATGGTCTCCAAGTCCTAGGTTGGTCCATTGCTTGTGGTGAACCCTGTGGTCCTGGAAGCTCTGTGGTGGTGCTGTGTCTTGGATGTTGATGCTTCTTGGCCAGGACTTGTGTTGTGGCCCACGACAGGGAATGGGTGAGCTGCATGTGCAACCAGCACCAAAGTGCTGCACGGTAGCACGAAGTAACATCTCAGCTTCTCCAGGCTCATCTCAGCCTCCTGAGGAATTGGACTCAGGCTGGTGATAGAGGTGGTGTCTGAGTCCTCACCATTTTTTGCTAAAGCCTGGGTTGGAGCTTGCGTTGCCGTTATTGAGAAGTAATGGTGGCAGCAGGGGTGTGGGCTGTAGCCCTCTGCAGATCCATCACTGCTTAAAACAGTGAAGACTCTTTGCCCCCCTTTTGTTTTCCTTCTATCTTCTTTTTAAAATCGTTGTTGTAAATGAGCTGGGCAGTGCACTAAAGAGTTTGATTCTGAAAGCCTTAAAAATGCTGGTTCAGGCCTAACCACTTTTATAGGCCAAGGTTAAGTATGATCTGGGTTTTATATGTGTCAGAAGAAGCTTATATGTGTGTAGCTTGTTTTAGGTCTTGAAATATTGGACATATGCAGAAAAAGGAAGTTGTAACTCTTTGCTCACTGAGACGCTTTTGAAAGAAGCCTGAAAAAGAGTCTCCGTTTGCTTTTGCCCCACGCTAAATGCTGCCTCATTGATTCAACTTGATATTCATCATTAGACTGTAAGCTTGGCAAAATTCATCCTCGCTTCGCCTGCGTGGGATGGACCTGGGCAATTAATGGCGAAGGGGAACTGCTTAAATGGCCTTTGAAGAAGGTCTTATGAAAAAAACCCTTCTTTGCAGATGTAGTATGATCTTGTTATCCTGACCAGGAGGCTATTTTAAGGGCCAAGAGCATCACAGGGGTCTCAATTCTTGTGCACAGGGTTCGTTGTCCAGGGATTTAGCATATTTGTTAACTAGTTGCTGAATGAAGGTGATTTTAAAACTGTATATTAAAATAGTCTTCTTTTACAGCCAACTGGTACTGCTGGGTGAGTGATCTGGGACTTGCTGCTATCTCTTCTTCTGGGAAGTATTTTTAAACATCTCTTCCTCATCTTTTCCATACAGTAGTACCTTCTTTTGTGTCCTTTTTGTTCAAGCAGTTGGGAGATTATGTTCTTATTAGTCTACTTTTCAATAGCTAGAGATTAAAAAGGCCGTTTTATTAAAGCTCTGTTGTAATTTTGCAAGTAATACATTGTCAGGAAATAGAGTACACTTTTTTTACCAGAGCAGATAATTAACCACTGAAGCAATTTATCAAATGTTACCCAGTGGGTTCCCTGTCGTGGAAGGTGTTAAATCAAGGATTGATGTATAGGGAAATGCTCTAGTTAAAGCAGAAGCCAGGGAGGAATTGATTGATATGATGTGGCCTGTGTTATGTGGGAAGATGGGAGTAGATATCTGGGGATCCCCCGAGGCTATAAATCCCTCTGAATCTGTTACCTATGAATACTGATTGGAGATTAGATCTGGGTGTGTAAAATGTCTTTAATTTCTCTGAGTGACAGTGGTGCCATATTGAGTCATTGTTCTGGTCCCAGTGTGGTGTCACCTTTTGAATTACTGGAGTGGTTTAATGAGCACTTCTGGGTGGCTGCCTGTGTATGTGTTCACCAAAGTGAACTTGGCTTATCTGGGGAGAGGGGAAAAGATCCAGGTGCTCCGAGGCTGAGATATCGCCACAGAAAAGATTTCACAGTAAGAACTGCCCTCCAAACTGAAATAATGAAGGCCTGTTTGTTTCATGTTTTTTTTTCGTAAGGAAAAATGTCAATGTTGAGCAATATTGTGTATATATACATTAAAAATAAACAAAACCAAAAGGAAGACTAAACGGATTTTTTGTTTTTCTATATGCTTTTTTTGTTGAATGCATTTGCTTGCTCTCTTTTCTGAAGAGGGGAAAAACTTGGATGCTTTCAGGTTTTAATAACCCCTTGCTTTGAATTCCATCCTGTTCTGGTTGTAAAATGAATCCCCCCATTTTACAGCTGAGTAACTTTGGGAAGTGTTAGAAACCTGTGACCTGATTAGCCCTTTCAATGTCAGGATGTACTCCACACGTTTTGTAGGATTACTGGGAGTGTGCTTAAGAAAATGTTTTTCTATTTGTGCTTCTGTGTTAGTCGTTGGATTCACACTAATGGTTATCTTTTCTTTGTATTAGCATTTCTATAATCACAGATTTATTTGCTCTGCAGCCTGTTTTGAAAGTAATTGCTGGCTGAATGATGGTGTAGCTGTAGTTTGTGCTGGAAGCACCTGTCCATGAATACTAAAGGCTCATGGAGTGATTCTTGTTATATTGTGGCTTAATGGGAAGGCTGTGTTTGATCCAGTCTGTATCACTTTGCTATTAAGTGTTGAGAGGGTGCATATAGATGGATGAGGGAGCAAGAACTTAGTCATGGACTTGAGAGTCAAGGTGCTTAGATGTAAAAACAGATTAAAAAAAAAGTAATGCCCAGAGTTGGTTGTTTACATGGGGATTTATTGTAAGCATTTTGTTTTTCAGCAATGATTTGGTATTTAGTTTTTTCCCCACTTCTTCCTCCGGCTCAGTGTTGATGGGACTCAGCACGTCTTAATCTTCTCCACTGAATGTAGAGCCTTGGATATGGGTTCTGCAGTGGGGTGTTTGCTTGTGCAGGGGTGGCTGGCTGGACTGGCAGTGGGGCTGGTGTCTGCCCACCCCTGCCTGTCCCCTCTGCCCCCCGGGGCCTTTCCTGCCGCCCCCTGGGCACTTACTAGTGCTTGGCACGAGGCAAATGCTGCCAAAACCTCGGGGAGCTCAGCTGTGTTTTCATAAAGCCAGGTGAGCAGCCTTGTCCTTAACCTGAATGTTGTCAGTGATGAACCCACCCCCAAGTTTTTGGCACTTTTATGGTTGTGTCCTTGTGCACTGAGTCAGAGTCCACTTCCCATGGTTTCTGCTGCCTCCTTCTCCACATTCCCAGGTGGAGCGATGCTGCCTGTTGGAGAAAGCAGGGATGTGGGGAAGGGAGTGCTGCAGGGTGCCTCCAGCGCTGGATGTCTGCTGCAGTCTCTTGATCAGGTCGCATAAAACAGATCTGGGCCCTGTATTTGAGATACCAATTTTCTTGACCAATGGATTCAAAGGTCTATCTGTCTCTGCTTTACTATTGTTATTTATTGCCTAGTATTTGTTTGGCAGAAGGTTTTTGTGTGTAATACCAGCCCTGCTGCCCATTGCCAGGAAATTTAGAACCTGTGAGTGATTTCAAAGGCCATCTGACTCCAATGCTTCCAGCAGGATTTATGGTTTTGCTGGTGCAGAGTTACAGTGTCATAAGCTTTTTATTTGTTCTTATTATATCATGGGCATCTGCAGACTGTTGAGTCCAGTTCTCTTCAGCTGTTTATGTGCAAATAAGTCTCTGATCTTGTGAAGGGAGGTCATTCTTTATTTCTACTGACTGCTACTCCAAGAAAAAAATCCCCCTCCAATAAGTCATTAAAAGAAAATGGAATTAGTTGTGCCAAAACTGATGGCTGCAAAATGCATATCATTTGACTGTTCGTATGAAGGCTGAAAAAAAGCTCTCGGTTATTTGGAGTATGCTCCTGATTCAGTATCAGATCAGGTTTTATTCTGGTAAGTCTGGCTTGCTGTCTGCAGTTCTGTTGGCAGTGGAGCCTGGCGTGAGCTGCCAGGACTGCAGTGGAATTCCAGAAAGGCTTAATTTCATTTCTGATTGTTGCAAAGAATCATTTATTAAACTCCTACTCTGTTTCCTGCCTGGCCGAAACAGTAGCAAGTTTCCTTCTGAAATTACTTCTAAAATTTTGACTTTTGGTGGAATCTGATGATTGCAGTGTACAAGAACAAGGGTCTGGTCCTCTTGCTTGCAGGTGACTTGTGAATTCTGAGTCAGGACTTATTACTTAAACCCATTTCTCTCTGGTTTCAAAGTAGATGTGTTTATTACTGTATGTGCTATGTGAATTTGAACAGCTGCCAAATGTAACAGAATATCTATGTTCACTTTTTTTGAGTGTTTCACTGGGGATCTACCTTTTTTTTTCCCTAAGAAGGGGCACTAGGCTGCTGGGGGGAGCAGAGAGAGAGGAAATCTCAGGATCCAAGTTTGGAGATGTCTGAAGTGATGTGTGTCTGTGTGTGGGTGCTGGGTCACTGTGAGATGAGGCAATACAGTTGTGACATTACCAGGTAATTTTATTTCTGCTTGAAGCTTTAATGTGTTCTAAGAATATGATACATCCAAGTAAAATGCATTTCTGTGCCATTAATAAAAGGTCTGTAATAGAGTTCAGATTGCTAAGGGATAAAAATCTGATTTTACTCTTCCCACAAGTTTTAGCCGCGTCTTTCAAATGTTATTTGGAGATGTCTTCATTATCCGTATTTGCTTGTTGTGCCCTGGACAAGCAACAGATTTTTGTGGGAAAGCAATATCATTTTGCAAGGTAATATAGTAGAATGACTATGCTTTTGCTAATACTGCAGCAGAAAAGATGCATATAATTCCTGAGTCCTGGGCTGACAGCACCATCGGAGCGTGTGCCACGCTGGCAGTGTAACCTGTCTTCCTAGCATTTTATCTGGTATACGTTTGCTTATCCAAATATTAATTTGTTATTTTTATAGCTGTCACTTGCTGTTCAGCTCAGAATAGCAAATGTCAGGAAAGAGTTACAAACAGCACTGGTGTTTTCTGTGGTTTTATTTGTTTGATGGCTCCTCTGTGTAACTATTTGAAAGGGGAGATGCGGAGAACAGTGGTACGATTTTGTGAGGGCAGGCAAGGATTTGTGTTTTTGTCATTCTAGGCAGCAGCCAGCATGTAGCAAAGATGACAAGCCTTGTCCTGCAGAGCTCCCTCTTTGCCTTTTGATATGCATTTTTACCCTGGGACTAATCCTGCTTTGTACTGGGATTTCCAGCATGGCAGGGATGGAGGGGAGCCTCTGTTGAGCCCACCTTCAGCTGGTCCAGAGGCACAGACACAAGTTGCTCTGTGGCATCAGTCCAAGCAGTTCTCCAGCGTGGCCTTAAGGAAGCATTTCTGGAAACATCTTTTCTGGATCCTTCACCAAACGTTTCAAACATCTTTTGAAAAATAATACGGATTAAGCAACTAAGGATAGGTCTCAAAATGCATATTCCTCATGTAGTCATCTCACTCCCTGAGCAGGTTCTCTTGCAGCACTTTGAAAATTAACCCTACTGTGCTTCTCTGCAAGAATGATGTCATCTGGAACCTTATCTGTGAATTCTGGATATGTTCTTGTTGTTCGAATGAGTATTGGTGTTGATTCAGATATACTGCTGGATTTTCTGATAGGCAGATTGTAAGGGAGTGCTGTAGCATCAATGGATGCTCCACATTCTGCTGTGAGTAGTTGCCCAGTAAAGATTTGTAGCATGTAACTGCCTGCACATCTTCCCATGAATGCAGCTGTGTAATGCTAATTCTTAAATACAGTGAGGTGGTTCTTTAAAAATGAGCATTATTTCCATTTTCTTTCAGGCAGTGAAGTAGAGCCTCTTGCATCTTTTTCTTGAAGTCAGTGGACTGCTGACATGGCATTTGTAAGTGTTTGAGGCTGGGAAGCAGTTGTATGAAATCCTGAGGAATCCTCCAGTTTTGGGGGAGGAACTGTGAAGAAAATAGTGTGGTCTGGTGGGAGGGAGAGTCCAGGCATTGGTCTTCAAGATGATTTCAAAAAGTTGTTCCTGTGAAGGGATGGTAATGGTAGCAGCCGATTTCTTTGAGCTTTGCTTGGGGAGATGGCTTTATGCTTAAAACCTAGGCCTACAAAAGGCAAGTTTTGGTTTTATTGTTGGCATTGCTATGAATCTCTTCCGATGCTGTTGCCCCTTTTTTGAGCTGTCCAAAAAGATCATATTAGTTCAAGCGAAAGTTTCCAACTCAGTTGTGTCATGTGCAAACCCAGAGGTGCTATGCCGTGGCCCAGGGCTGGGGTGGCCATGAGATGGTCTTTTGTCTCTGAGGCTGTGGGGAAGGACTCTAGGGAACCTGAGACTAATTCTAGCCTGTTTGTTATTACTTTTTTCCTCCATTCCTTCCCCACAGTGCAATCTGACTGTTGGTATTTGTGGAAGTTTAATAAAAACAAAAATAAATATGGACTATGTCACTTGGCTTCCACTGTAATTGCCAGCCCATATCTCCCTCCATTATCCTTTCATCTTCTTTTCAGACTGGCTAATAGTTGCTTAGTGATTACATTTAATGGTGTGAGAGCCTTTTAGTTTGGATACTCTGCTTTTCCTCCCCTGTTGCTTATAGAGATGTTTACATTTTTAGCCAGAGCTATGATTTGTGTCCTATATAATTGCATGAAAGCAACAGTTTACATTCCTAGACGGGCATCCTGAATTTATTTTGATACCATTTTAATGCCTTTCCCACACTCAGTTCACCCTGTACAATCTCTTGATCATTTTAACTAACTGTTTCCTTCTACATGGATTTATTTCTTTGCAGTGAACTGTATATCTTAACCTGTCTAGTACAGTCGTTAGGGCTAAGTTTCAGAAATTCACAGTAAGCAGGTTGAGATGGAGGGAACTATGGTAAAGGAAATATTTCACCAGGTTATGCTTCATGTGGCTGGAGCGTGTAGTGTCATTGGGATGCTCTCCTTGCATAGGTGCAGCTGATGCTTGGAGCACGTTGCTGGTGAAGGTGCATCATCACAGTGCTGGATCAAAGCAAACGCTGGCCGAAGCTCTTGGATGCTGGCTGACTGCACTTGGACAGCATGAAAATGTCATTTAAAAATTACCCACTTCATCAGTGTTATTGGTGAAAATTATCAGGATGGAGCTCATCCAGGGAGGGAGGCTGATCTTCTGTCTGTGTGGCTGCTGATGGAGGAGCCCTGAGCGCCTGCCTGTTCCAGCACATCTCTGCCTGTGGGCACTGGGGGGGTTTCAGCACAGCTCTGTGAGCTCAGACTCATTCTCGTGCTGCTGCACTTGTGAAAAGGGGACAGTGTGAACACACAAGGCACAAAGCAACCACCTCTTGGATGAGAGCTGCAGTGTGTTTCTTCAGGAAAAACATGCCATGCAGTACGAGGCTAGTAAATGAGAGGCTGGAGTATTGTAAGCTCTGTAAGTGTTCAAACCTCCCATCTCTTAAGGCTTTTATCTTTTTGTGCGTCTTCTGTTTTGGCACCAACAAATTTGGAAATTTTAAGAAGAATGCCCAGTCTTAGAGTCTTTGGTGTAGAAGCATCACTGACTCATCATTGCTTAAATACTGGATAAAGCCTTTGTTAGGGAGTGAGGAATTTTTGCTTTTTGTTAAAAAGCCTTGAGCTGTCTATTTTCGTCACTGAGTTTGCAATCCTGGCAGTTGGAATGAAGCAAAATTCAAAGCTTTGGAGAAGTGGCTGGGGGTGTATGGAATGAATAATGATCCAATATGAGGCCTCAGCAGGGTGAAAAATGTAAAACTAGCATCTCTTCTGCTGTTGGCTTTTTTTTTTTAAAGATAAATTCTCTAGCAATGAGAAGTATTTTAAACGTTGCTTCTGTTGCTGATAGAAACAGGCCATTAAATTGCTACAGTCAACATTCCTTTGGGTCCTGGTCATAAGCCAAGCTGCCAACTATTTGTAAATTTACTGACAGTCAGTAAGCAGAATACAATATTTAAACTGTCAGAAAACTAATAATCACTAGTTTCAGGGAAACACAGCTCTGTTTCCCTTGAGCTCTGGCTTTTCATAGCGTTTGGTAACTGCTATCTTCTGCTCCCCTTAACTCCAAGGCTGACCCAGGAAAGAGCAGAGAAGAGATGAAGAAGAGGCTGCCTGCCTCCTTCCCTGCGCATCCTGTTCTTCTCACCACCCCTAGCGATATCCTGGTCCATTTTGGCAGAGATGTTCGAGACTGCAGCCAAATTCCTGGGCTCCCAGGCTCGGGTTCTCAGTCTTGCCATGGCTTGCCATAGATACTGTTGCATCTGAGTTAGCTGAAGATATGAAGACAGACATTCACAAGTGCTAACTATATATGCATGGTTGCTTCCTGGGGTGCGCACTCAGAAATAGTGGAAAGCAGCTTGAGAAAGCCTAGGAAATACTTTGAACTTATTTATCATACTACTAAAATGTTGTGGGAAGAATGGCAGAATCATTTGTTTGCTGGTTGCTGTTGAAATGCAGACCTGTTATGAATTACCCATGCAAAGATAGGTCTCTGTTGTGAGCCAGCATTACAGGAGGAAATCTGTTTTTCTTTAGCATGTAGCAATGTTAGGGATTTACTGCGTTGTGGATCTTCATCTAAAATAGCATTTTTTTTGTAATTACTTCTGTGGGCATCCATAAAATATGAATCCAAGTGGGTTTTCCCCATGCCCTGCTGAGCAGTAACTTGTGTCCTATCACAAGAACAAGTAGCTGAGTTGTTTTTAGGGATGGACCTCTCACACTATGGGATAATTTCACCAGGCACATGTAGGCTGAGGCCTTGATGAAGCCAGGAGGATGAGTTTGAATGTACTGCTGTGGTGATTAGACTACAGCCAACAGCAAAATAAGAAATTACTTTTTTTGTTGTTGCTTAGAGAAGTCTTTTTCAGACCTCAGGAAAGCCCCTGTTCCATGTCAGGATTATGCCAAGGCTGAAATGTTTGGACTGAGAGGGGAAAGGGCATGATAGCAGCTCTGTGCAGAGCAGTGGGTGATCCCTGCTGAGGGGTTCATCAGCACAGTCAGACACCTGGGCTTCAGTTCCTGGTTTCAGCCGGGTGCTGCAGAGTTGGATCCTTTCCCCTCGCGTGCCAGAGGAGCAGGCATGCCTCCCTCTATCCTGCTGGTTTTGCCAGAAATTCTTCCCTTAAAATAAGTAGCTTTCCTCCTCAAAAGCAGCACACTCCCCTGAGCAGTCCTGGCTTGGGTGAATCACTGTGCTCATAGAAAAAAAATGTGTTGGGACTCGCTCGCATTCCCCACCGTCTGTGCTCCCGGGGCTTGACGCACGCAGTGTGTGGGAAAGCCGTCCTGTGAATTTCCACCGTTGCCTCTGAAGCTGGGCCCAGGCAAAAGATGTAAGAAATCGGAAGGTGGTATGTGATCTGCAGTATCCTTGAGGTACAGCTGACATTACCTGGGCACAGAGGGGCCACTTGTGTGAGCTGTTGCTGCTCAAGTACAAATAAATATGATATTTATCACCGTGTGCTGTCAGCATGTTAGAAATTAAGCCCAAAGCCTGCTAAACCAGTAAGTGTTTTACCAATCATTATAGCATTTGTCAACATTATGGGCTGCTGTCTGCCAGTAATAAATGCGTGGTGTTCCTGTTAGAGCAAATGGTTTTTCCAAGGAGAGGTGTATTTAATGAAGAACGAACAGCACAAGCTGTAAAAGGAGCAAGATCAGTGACTTTTACAGAATGGTTGTAAATGGTGTATAGCGAGGTGGCGTGGGCTGTGGAGGGATGTCCCCAAGGGTGCCTTGGAGCAAGCTGGGTTGGGCACCTCCGTTCTTTGGCAGATGGATTTAAATTAAGAAAAAGAAGCCAAGCAACTAGTTGCTGGCAGCAGCCTGCGAGGCTGGGAAGGGGAGCGTGACCCGGAGTCAGGAGCCAGCCTGGTTTGCGTTGGCGGCACCTGGGAGAACCATCGTCACTGGGAGAGATGCTGAGCCAGGAATTTTGCCTCCCACCTGCACTGGGGCAGGGATGTGAGGGATGGGCTCCCAGCCACAGCAAGGGAATGGGTTTGGAGAGGAGGAGGGAGCTGCAACGGCTGTTCTTCCTTCCCTCCGGCTGGAAATGCACAGCTTGACTTTGAGTTTCTGGTCCCTTTATTTCAAAAGGGCAGTTTTGATGTGTGCTCAGCTTGCCAGATGGTGGTATGCAAAAAAAGGCCTGAAAGCACGAGGGAGGGAGAGAGGAAGCATGTCCCTGCCTGGGACCTGGGGAAACCTGACTTCTGAAATTGCTGTCAGCTGCTGGAGAACCGGAGGGCGTAGTCCGGACAATGGAAATTGGGATTGTGGTATTCACTAACAGTACATATCTCCATCCCACTACAGGTGGTGAAGCTTTGATATACAGGGTTTATACCATTTTTTTTTTTTTTTATTATTAGCCCTGTGCATCAACTATCACTTGAGGACTGGCTGTTGTTAGTTCCAGGTCTGCTGTGCAGTGTGTGAGAGGGTTTGTCTTCCTTTTGCAAATACCCCTCCTTTCCACAGTGGGAAAGCATGTTTCCTGCTGGTGCTGAAACTTGTTAGGAAAAGTTTCAGTATCAAAATACCACGAGAAAGGAGAAATGAAGACCCAAAACCATTTGTTAGAAAGGCAGTGTGATTAAGGTTTCAAGTGAAGTAACAAAGCTGTTGGATTTAAAATTAACTTAATGTAATGGGTTTTTTCCTTGAAGAAAAGTTGCTGCATTATCTCCCTAACAAATAACTCGTGCTGCAGAAGTGAAGCATGAGACCTTCTCCAAATCAGACTGTTGGACTTCATAAATGACAGTGTCACCTATCACTATTGTCAGCAAGATAAAGGGATGATTTTTCAAGTGATTCAAAAGCATTTATTTTTCACTGTATTTTCCCTGTAGGGAATATTCCACATGCGCCCAAAGCATTACTGAAATAGTAGACTTTCTCTGTTGCCACTGCTTAGAAGTAAACACAATGATAATGTACATAAATTATGTATACTAGGGTATATAGTGTATATATCTAGTGTATATGGTGTATATATCTACTGTATCCCTCTATATACACTATATATATTTAAATCATAGTAGCTATAGTAAATCCTAAATAGAAGGATTATGCCTGTGCAGGTATCAGAAATCACAGTTACTTTGTTAAACCATGTCTGTTACCTACTAGCCAAAACTCAACTGGAGTAATCTCCAGACTTTAATGCAAAGGTGGCCAGAGGTGTAACTGCACTGTCTGTGTAAGAAATGGCTCTTTTCCTTCTCTTCTGTACCTCATCCCTCCTACAGTGAGATACTTAGTCTTAAGGCTTAATAACAATTCAGGATCACATCTGTCTTTCACAAGTGTAGTTCTAAAAATATTTACTATTCCCTCTAGGAAAGAACTTTCAAGTCAAGGTTCAGAAGATCCTCTGTCACTGCTCTATGCATATGTTTAATTTATAAAATCTTCTTTAGTTAATGTGGTTTATTGACTTTAAGTCAGTGGGACTGTTGGATCATGAGGCTTGACCTGTGTAACTCAAGCCATTGCATCTCACCCAGCAGTTCTTGGCAGTTTCTGCAGCACTGACCCCCAGGGTCTGAGCAGAGCCCTGGGAATGTGGCTGTCCTTCTCACCCAGCTGAGCTTCACAGCTTTTTTTTTTTT
>VZRE01013696.1:18782-102042 GCA_013396775.1 Cephalopterus ornatus | reverse complement strand
CCCTTCTGGCTGAGGAGCTGATGTGGGAAGGGTCATAGCGCGGTAGGACTGAGTTCTGAGCAGCTCCTGGCAAACCAAAATGAAGTAGCTTCATTTCAGTTAGAGCGGGGGAAAGAGAATATCCATATCCTTTATATAGAAATGCTCCAAATTTATGAAGGAAAGCACTAATTTTATTTTTTCCCCTGTGGCCAACTGTGCTGCCTTAAGTATGTGTGCAATCCCTTTTAATTAAAGGGTGTCTGTTAGCCTTTTTTCAAGTTTTGTGTTATCATAAGCAGTGCAGTAATAGGTTCCCGAGATAGGTGGAGAGGACACCAAATACATTTTGTGCTAAATGAGTTTTGCAATCTGCAGTAGGTTACCTGAAACATTTTAATACCACCCAGCCTGTTGCACTGACAGTACACTCCAGCTGTTGTAGAGGCTTTGCATATCTTGTTTTCTCCATGTGTTTTTCCTCATCTACTCCTTGTTTGGAGTTAACATAAAGGTCATCTTCAAAATCTCTGGATTTTAATAGTTTTTGACTGTGGTGACCATGTGGAAAGGTATAAAAGATGGAAACAGCTTGGTTGATCATCTCTTACTATGTTCAAATAAAACTGAATTACTTTTTTGTAGTTTAAAAGTCTGAAGTTGGCGGTTTTCTTTGTAATGCACCGCTTCGAACCAAGCGTTGATGGCTGTGGCATCACTGAGGAGAAAGTGTTTCATGCTTTTCAAGTGTGCGCATGTGGTTTCCTACGTGCCTGGCGGCCTGCCTGGCGTTGCAAACTGCAACAGTACTGCTCCGTGGTGTAAAGAAAAAAAAAAAAGTCTTAGAGGTCTTGTCACTGAGCTCTTTGTTTGCATAGGGGAACATCTGTCTGAGATTTAATGTGCTGTTCCTAACACTGCTGTTGGAAAGCTGTAAATCCTTCCCATTTCTTCTTACTGGGATTGGATCATTGTTTTTTTTCCTCTCTTACTAATCAAAGTGCCTGTAGTTGAGTGTTGTAATTAGTGTGTATTAATTGATTGTCACTGTTCTAGTAATGTGTAATAAGATGACAAGATTTTATTAGTTCTGTAGTAAGATGTTTAAATATTGTCACCTTAAAGAACATTAAAATAGCGCTTTCATATGTTGTTTTAATATCAATTCATTATGATCGACTAATTGCACTTGTTTTCATTGACACTGTTCTTTCCTGCAAACACAAGCTGTTTAAAGATTTAATTCTTGTTTTAACTTCTCTGGTAATGTTTCCCAAGCAGTTGGAGCAGGGGAGTGGGAAGGATCTTGGGCAGGGTTGCATGCACTTGGGGTGCAACATACAAAAATAGTGTTTTCTGCTCTTTACTCCATTGGTTTGGACTAAATGAAACACGCATTTTCTCCTCCCAAACTGATAGCATGCTTTTTAAAACATGAAGTTGCCACCTCGCTTTGTTTCCTCATTGCCACCTCCAGGCTGGCAATTTTCATGGGTTGCAGTTCAGTTTAAACTCCTGGGCAAAGTGTCAGGTAAATCCAGTACTTTACATTAGTAACTATCACCTGGAACACGCATGTGGGTGTTCCTGAGGGATGGATTGGCGTGTGTTGGGTGTTACCTCACTTAACATTCTTGCCTGATCTGTACCAACTCGCTTCAATAAAGTGGTGTGAAATTTTGCTTACCGTAGGGCTCCTGGAAGCCTCAGGGGGTAGTTTGGGTGGGGAGTGGGCTCAGGGACACACCAAACCCCTTATGGACAGTTAGTTTGTCTTTGGAAACTTAACAGGGAAAGGACTGACTGTTCTGGCAGCAAGGGGTGCTTGGGTGCCTGCTGTGCACCTCTGTGCAGGCATTTTGGCCCCTCTCATCTCGGCTCCCTGGAAGATTAAATGAGCTCTCCTTGGCTTTTCTGGAAGATTAAATGAACGTTTTGTCTGTGGGTAATGCTGAGGGTGTCAGAAGTAACTTGTTGTTTCTTGGGGCAGTTGCTTGGGAAATTTTTGAGCAGTAGCCAAGACAGCAGAATCCTTCCCATGGGAGAAGGGGTCTGAGGGCCATGACATGCAGAGATGCTGCAGAGCGCCGCTACAGTGCGTATTCCATGTGCCTGGCTGGGACTTAGAGGTTCCTGTTGGGGATTGCAAGATGCTGTACTGTTCCAGGCTTCTAGGGTGAAACACCTTGCAGATCTCAACCTGAAATGAGAAGTCAGTGGGAGAAAAAGAGAGACCAGGAGGCATCCTTAATTCTGTGCTTCTTGTTGGCTCCCTGTAGATCCCAAACTGTTCCCAATGTTAAGCTCGTCTCACCTTTGAGTATTGTGTGGGGAACAGCTCTGGCTGCAGGGTTGGTGGTCAGGTCTGTGAGCCTGCAGGGAAGAAGGGGAGAAGATAAAAGTAGTGCTTCTGTTGTGACCTGAATGTTTGTCAAGTGTAGTATCTGCACAGGTTAAAGCAGAGTGCTTTGTCTCTCTGTGCAAGGTGTTCTCCAAACATGTTGGTGTCTCTCCCTGGAGGCATCTGTGCCCAAATATTGCTCTCTTGGAGAGTGTTGCCAGTCTTTAAGAGGAGCACTTGCCGTGGGCTGCTGTATAATAATGTGAACTGGGAGATACAAGTGGTGAATTTTCTTTCTGAATAAGCACATTTTCTGCTGCCTCTTTTTTAGGAGCACACTTAAGGCATGAACCTATTAAATGTCACCTCTGTGGATGGATTTGGTGGTTTGGTTTCTTCCCTCCTCCCCAGATTGTGTGCTGGCCCCTGCTGAGCTCTTGTTCCATAAATCAGGGCGTAATGAGTTGTGTTACTGTCAGGGGTATCATCTTGCAGTTTGGCAGAGGCTGTGGTCTAATAAATGGTCCCAGTGTGGCAAAGACCATTTGAAGAGAGCAGAAGGTAGGCTTGCACAGAAGTTTTGCCAGCAACATCCATCAGCAATTTCATTTCTCTCTCTCTCATGCCTTTATTTTTTTGGTGTTATGTTTACTTTGTGTTTTCAGAAGACAGATTACTCTGATTTCTAAGGGAAAATAAAAACCACCAAAGTTTGGTCAGAAAGCTTTCACAAGTCATTGGGAACTCTGAAGTGTGTTGGTCAGCCCTCTGATCTGTCTCTAATTGCTCTGTCTCCTTGCTGCCATGAGAAATTTTCAGTGATTATTCTTTAAAAAAATGAAACTCTTGCTAGACTATTTTACCTGCATGGTAGATGGCAAAATGTCTTCTGTTTACAGTAATGTTAGTATGACTGCTCTTTGCTCAGTCAGGAAGGGATGATTTAACTTTAGATGCAAGCCATGTACCACTTCACATCTGTGGAGTTCTGCTGGGGGAGGTATTTCAAGTTCAAAAAAAAGTGCAGAGGAGTTGAGGGAATTCAAGGCCAAGGTTTTCTACATTTTTGCATATTTTCCTTCTATATGTACAGACTCTAGTTTCTTTAGAGCAGCAACAATAACAATGACTATTTGGTATAAGAAGGGAAGTGAAATGAGTTTTGAAGTTTGAGTGGTATTGAGGAAAGGCATAGATAAGGAAGGCAAACTTAAATGAACTGTAACATCACACATTTGGAAATATGATAAGGAGTACAGTTTATCAGAGACTACCTTTTTCTGAAATTAGGCAAAGCAATCCAACATAAAAGCAATTATTTCTGTACCCAGGAGTTTGACCAGCTCGTTTTTCAGTTTCACAGGATCTTCCAAGTAATCGTGGTTAATGACATATCTGCAATCCCAGGGCTGTACCTTGCTGTAAAACTCTAAAACCAAACTTTAATTATAAGAGGAATACTTCCTTCCTTCAGAGAGACTTTTTTTTTTTTTTCTGCCCTCAGGAAATGAAAAGGAAATTATTTCACTTTTGTATATGGGAATTCAAATATCAGTTTTGTGATGTAATGGGAAAGCTTTCTGATGGGATTCAGTATTCTTAGCTCAAGGCTCTGGTGTGGAAAATGGTGCCTTTCCCTATTAGACCCCTCTTGGCCACGACTCTGAAGTTCTTCTTGTATGGGACCTGTATATCATAGGGAGATGGTGTGTGCTATGGAAGGAGGAATTAAGCCTTTAGTCATGCTGTGCCCTGTCTTATTTATCAACTGCAATGTGAAACACAAAGTTAAGTTAAAACAGACACAAGCTATAAGCTGGGAATCAAAACATGGGCTGAGCCAGTGCCTGGGATTTTGTCCGTGTTTATGAATGGGCAGATTTAGTGCATGTATTTCATATGTCGCTATTGTCTTAACAAGTGCCACAAACAGAGCAACATCTGGGTGACACCAATATGTCTGTGTGTGAAATGATAGTGTGGGTGTGCAGGGCAAGGCTCACCCATGAATTTAGTTAAAGTCTTTAGTGACCTGTTAGTAGATGCAGTTTTATTACCAGATTTTTATTTTTTTTCCCCCCTGAGGATTAAGTGGCATTTTAGTCAAACGATGCATTTGTTAATGATGTGCTTCAGTGAAGCAGCATGGTCTGAAAGGGGGGCAGAAATGGCCGTTAGTTATGTGTAGGAAACGCTGGGGTTGACTTTGTGAAATACGTGTAAACCCAAAAAAACAACTTTTCTTTCTGTGCGAGTAACATGTGTAAATTCAGGGTTACTGTAATAAGCAACAGATTAAAGCCAGTAGGAGCTTGGAAGGGATATTTGGTTTGTGTTTGCAATTGGCTCGTGTCTTGACTCCCTACACTAGGGAGTGGAGCGTGGGGCCAGCTGGACAGGAGTTAAAACCAAGCTCTGGGCTGGGACTGTGTGCTTTGAAACTCTAGACTAAGGGATGTGGAGGCTTCTCAGTGAGAGGGTGTGAAGGATGGGAAAGCCCAGAGATGAAGCTCAGGGTTGTGCCATGGAGGTGTTGCACAACAGCTTTCCCTGGGGGATAATGTGCAATTCCAGCCCTTCTTGTGCCCTATGGCCCCTTGAGGAAATCTCAGGGAGCTGCTGTGGTGCTGTGGATTCTGATTCTTGAGTATGTGAAGCTCCAGATGAGTTTCTGAAAGTCAGAAAGACCTTTTATGTTCTGGTAGCTGACAATCAACCACATTGCCCATATATAATTTAATTGCCAGCATATGGGCCATTTGTCTGACCACAAAAGCTTTTATTCACGTGCTTTAAATTTTTAGAGGCTTGTCATCAGCAGAAATATCACACAGCATGAAGCCATTTCTTCTTTTGCAGCCACTTAGCGATGTGGCACAGAGATAGAGTGGCAAAAGTGTGTCACCACCAATCTGGCTTGAGCTTGAGTGTTTGGGGTGGGGGACACATGCTGATGGGCACCCCTGGGTGAGTAATCAGTAAGTGGCTATTAGACGTGTTTGGCTGGGGGGAGAGGAGGAGCTGGGCATAGAGAAGCTGTAATCCTTTGCACATCTTCGTTGGAGACCCTGGTCTTCAGTGACTGTGGTTGGGCTCATGTGGTGCACTCAAGTATTCAGATCACTTACTAAGAATGGTGTGGCATTGTTACAGGTAGTAAATAACTATGCCTGTTAGACAAAATGTTGTTTTGTTGTCTCTTGCTAGCTTCATTTGTGTATAGAAGTGCTACCATGGTGTGGTATGTTCTGGTCCCAGCTATTCATAGCATTCTCTTGTTGTTTGTGTGAGTCTTCAGGAGGAGAGGCTTCTGAATGTTTTGTAAGACTATGGAAATGTGACTGTGAAAACACTTGAAAGCAATCTCCAAATGATTAGACTTCAAATTAATAATGTTCTTAACAGCAAAAATAGGTACTGTCTTGAATTAAGAAGGTGGCTAGACATACTTCACTGTCAGCATTAGGTAACTAAACACAAACTGTTGTTCTTTTATACAAAGCACTTGAAGCTCAAAACTTTGTCAATCAAACCCATTATATTTTCAAATCTTTTAGTTGTTTAAAAGCTATCTGGACTGCAGAACAAATGTTATCTAGTTGAGCTGCGGAGCTGTTGCCTTTGGTGAAGGATAAAGATAGATCCTGTTGGTGCTTCCTTGGCTGCTGTGTGGAACCTTTCACGTGTTAGAGAAATGGAACTGCAAGAGACCTTTGGGTCGTTTGCAGACCCCTATATGCCAGGAGGGATCATGTCCTGTGTAATACTGTCATGGAATTTAATGGCATAATTTTCCCTTTCTTCCCTCAAGTGCTCCAAACCTCACTGCCTTGGTGGTTAAAAGCCTCCATAAGAAATCTTAACCTGTGCAGGTCCCTGTGCCAGCTCTGGCAGTGGGCATGGCAGCATCCAAAGTACCCAACTGCCCATGGAGAGTGGCATTAGACAGAGTGCTCAGGAAAAGGCCAGAGATCACATCATGCTCTGCATCTTTTCTTTTTATAAAGGTGGCTTTCCACCATACCTGTTTTTAGCCAGTCCTAGCGCAATTCTTCATCGCCCTGCACTGGGGGGGGGGGGGTGGTGTGGGGCCTGGGGAGGCTTTCCCTGCTCTGCTGGCAGAAGTCTCAGGGCAGATGTGGGCTCATGCATTTCTTGTGGCTATCTGCTAGTCTGGCCACAGCCCTGATTTGTCTTGGCATGGCATTACCTATTTATCACTATGCAAAAATAGCATGTATCCTCCTGTCCTCTACAGGCTGTGACTTTTTAATTGCTCTAGAGGCAGCACTTCAAAGAATTTCTGTAAATTTTTTTTAATATACAGAACTGTTCTCACTTGAAATATCATTAGTGAATCAAAAAAACCTTTATCATTTCCTTGGGATAACAGCTAAAAGCTGGCGGCTGTGTTATTGCAGTGACCAGTTTCTAGGATTATTGTGTAATTAATCATGTTATTGAAGGAGAAATGGAAGTTAAATAACTAACTTCTTTGCATCATCCATCAAAATCCATCAAGGCCTTTTAGGTGCTTATCAACTCTCTTCCAGGTTATGAGTCTGTCTCTCCCTAGCAAGTGTGCTGTTTCCAGATGAGTTACTCTCCTGTAGGTTGATGCCTGAGATGGGGAATTGGTCCCTATGTTAAACGTCACCATAAAGTATATGTCTTCTGAAGGGATCTTGGGAATTCTTCAAGTCTTTTGTTACCAGAGAGGATCAACTTTACTTCAGCCTGCCTGAGCAGATATTTATTTAATGTGCCCATTAAAAACGCTTATGAAATAGATATCCTCTCAGCTCTATCAGGTCACTCATTTCTGTGCTTATTGGAGATAAGAGGCAACAGCCAGAACCTGGAACCTGGGAAATTTGGGCTTGCTGTACTTATGATTTCTCTCCCTGTGCTTTTCCCTTGACAATCTTGGGTTCATTTCCTAGTGATTCTGGGGGCTAATTAACATGGTAAAGATTATTCCTGTGAGTACACTCAGGTTTTTTTTTTCTTTAAAGTTTTTATCTGCTGATATCTGTGCACGGACTGCCTGAAAGATTGTATCATTTAATTAAAGAAAGAACAAACAAGAGGATTAATGTAATCTATGGGATGGGGACAGGAGACTGGAAAGGGTCAGGCGAGAGCCAGCACTGGTGCCTGGCGAAAAGCACGCACAGTTCACTGCCTGCTGGAATTGGTAAATAGAAATCCTTTAACAGTTCTGGCAAATAACGAGGGGCAGAGTCTTGGTGTCAAACATGAATGTTCTCATTTACATTTAAATAGTTTAGGTTTCCTTGCGTGTGTCATGCATAGCATAAAACAATGCTCTGTTATTGTAAATACTACTTTTAATGGAAGTAAATACCATCGTCGCTGGTGTTAATCTGGTGCACTCAGGAGTCTGTTTCTATATATTGATTTCTGGTAAATGACCTTTATCAGTGTCATAAGATTTTATTTGGAAAATATTTTGTGTCAAAGCCTGGAAGTGTTCACTGGGGACCAGGTTCCACTTGTTAATAGCCAGTTTGCTCAGTGCCTTACAGACCTGTCAGAGATAGAGCATTCTCTCCCTCAAATATTTAGGGACTGCGATGACTTGGGGGCCAGTTGTGACTTGGTGGCAAACACCAAGGGAAAGGGGGATCAGCAGATCGCAAAGCTACAGGCCAACAATTTCTAGGAGCATCAGCTTTGTGTGATTTTTGAACTCTCAGTGTGGGTTTGAGTGTGGTACAGATATTTAAGAAACCACTCTGGCTTGCAGAGCTGGATGCTGGTCCTCATTTCCCAGCTTGGATTCAAAGCTGGGGACTGTACTTCATCTACCAAGGGATTCTCTGTTTATAAATTTATTGCAGCTTATCAGGTCTGACTTGGAAATAGCTTGCTCATCTACATAATTAAGCTATAAATAGCAGAGTAGATGAACCTGCTTTTCAACTAAGAAGTTGTTATTTCTTCTTGATGTTCAGGAGACTTACTGCCCACTGTGCGAATGATTTTTCCTCAACTGTTGTCTGTGATAAAATAATTGTTGCTCATCTTGGGGTTCTGCAGAGTGAAGTGCTATTTGGGAGTAGTGTAAATGATGAATTTGAGTTATGTGAGCCTGTGAGTGACAATAACAGGAAAACCTCTCCCATTTTTGTATTCTTCTGTATTTACTGTGAAGCTGGAAGGTAGAGGCAGTTGGGACAAATAGAGATGGTTTTCTGTTGGCATTTTCACTACCTCTGAAATAAAAGTGAAATTACTGAGGTCACCAGTTGGCCATAGCTCAGCGAGTTTGTGTTGGAGACAGTAATGCCCCTCGGCCAATGTCATTGATAATCCAGATAACAGCTTCTGCCACAGAAGGTTGTGCTTAATTTATTGCAGAGGAAGTCCTGCGGACTGTTCCTCTAGATGGTTTTTCCTTTTGGGATATGCTCAGACTTTGAGCCAGGATCCTGGCATGGAATAGCATGCCTTGTACTGGCTATTGGGTGCCTGAATTGAGAGCAGCTGATACAGAGGACTGGGTTACCAGTCTAAAAAGTTTGTTTGCTGCCTGCTTGGGAAGTGCTTATCCAAAAAGAGATGAGAAACTCTTGCTTAGTTTTCAGATGAAAATCAGCCATGCACAACAAGAAACAGCTTTAAAGTGCCCTGAAACTGAGTCTCTTGTGATGCCAGAGTAGCAGATGGCATGTTGTCACCACTGATGAAAATTATGTTAATTAATATATTACAAAACTGACTCCAGTTGAACATTTGTTTCTTATGAGCATGTGCTTGTCATCTTTTCTGGAAGATAAATTTTGGGAATATTTCAACTGAAATATTTCTCTGAAATAGCTTTCTGGAGGTTTAATGTGCTATTTGGTTTTGGTGCTGTAATGCTAAATCAATGTAAATCATTCAGTTGGTGTGGACACAGTTGTAACTTGTAGTAAATTAATTTAAAGAGTTTGTAAATATGTTGTGTGATTGCTGTAACCTTGTGCAGAGTGTGCACTCTCATCTGCTGCACACATGGGCACCTCAGAGATGGCCACACCTCAGCCCTGTCTGGAGGAGCAGCTGTTTTCCATATTTATAGCAGCTAATTAGTGGAGGGATGGGTTGAGTGAAGATCTGAACTCTTTCTCATTCATGGGCTGAGGCTTCGTGTACACCTTTTTTCCCCCTAAAGGAAATTATAGAAATGCAGGATGTTTTCAGGGGACTCTCTGTCCACCATGTGGATTTTCTGGCTGATATTAAACAACAGGCGTGGGGTTGGATGTTTCCTTGGGTAAATTTAACAAGCCGGGGCCAGTCCATGTTTTTGCTGTCAAAAATTAACTTCTGCGTGGTCTGGTACAATCAAAATTTCATCTCTTTTCTTCCAAGTCTTTTGAAAAGTCTTAAATGCTACCACTCAAAGACCTTTCTACACAACCTAGAAAGCTTTTTATTCCTTGCCTGTAGAAGCTGTTGGCTTAGGCTGAAGGATGGTTTTGACAATAGCCGGCACAGATGCTTCAGAAGGTGTAAATCCTCCCCAGTCGGCAGATGCAGATAATCTGTCCCCTACTGTTAGCCACATCCTGATCTCTAACAGATAAAGACTGACTTAATCCCCGAAGCATGAGCTTTAATATCCTTTACAAAAGCTTCCTCCTAATTCGCAAGGCCCTGGTATATGGTTTTCTCCCCGGTGAAGTCACTACTGGGTGGCTGAGAGCTGTTTGGGGCTGTCTGAAAGGCAAAGAGGCCTTTGCTGGAAGATGAAGAAGGCTGGTCACTGCCCCTGAGCTGCTACCAGCTTCCTCCCTGCAATTTGCAGAACCTGCTGATTTTTATTCCTTATTTATTGACTGTTTAAAAAATTATTTGTATTATCCCCTCTTTGACTTGCCCCTTTCATTTTCTTATGAAAAGAGTTGGATTCTGCTGACATGGTGCTTGCCCGGGTGTCTTTAGTCTGATACAGACCTATACCTTCACTTCTGTAGGGAATTTTTCTTCTAGGAAATGGAGAGTGCTATGACACCAATGTGTTAGCCAGGAGAAGGCACTGAGAATTGCTTTCTTTTGTGACAAAACCAACCCTGTCTGGGAGCCCTGTCCCATGTCAAGAGGCTGGGCTTTGCGTTATTGGTGGCTGGTGTTGGCAGCAAGCCCTGGAAGTTCTCGGCCACTTGGGAAGCCTGGCTGTTCTCCCTGCAGTGCTGCATTTCACACCAAATTGTACCTTCATCCTGGTGAAGGGGGGCTCTGCTGGGGAGGGAGGTGGCTGTAGTGGGATTCAGTGGGCTCTGGTGCAGCAAGTGAAACCCAGCCTGCTGTTGGTGCCAGCGCAGTGGTGCTTTTAGTTCAGAAAAGCATCGTGGATGAGTTCTGTGATCTTGGTTGGTCTTTGCAGAGAGCTCTGTGCCCTTTCTAGCGTGTGCCCCTATTCTTGCTCTGTCTGGCAAATCGACTCTCTTCCCACCCATGAAACCAGGTGTGATGCTTTTCCATTCCTCTGTTTTTGTTCCCTGGGAGGCAACAATGACCTGGTACATCTTCATGTGCCTAATTCTGTGTAAGCACAAGGTTGACCCTTCCCTGCTGTCCTGAACCTTGGCAAAGTATTTGAGACCCTCTGTGGAAATTACAGCAGAATATTTTGGTTGTATTTCCCTAGTCATTGTAAGGGAGGACTCTTCACATGAATGTAAAAGCACAAGTTTTACAGATCTGCAAAATACACTGCAAGTGCTTGTTTTTGGCAGAACCTGGAGGGAGTAATGAGCTTGTGTTGAAGGCTGAGGGGTTTTGATATTTTTTTTTTTCTTCTTAGAGGAACATGTTTGTTCTGAGTAAATTGCGAAGGACTCTGAACACTTGTGAGAGCAGCTTTTAATTGCTTTGTAGCAAGTGTTATTTTTCTCCACAATCTCACAATTAACCTACTCCCTGTGGCTTCCCAGTGTAAGTTCTGCTGTTGGTACAAATTGATTGTGCCTCTGCCTTTTGTGCTGGGAAGAGAGGGGAAATTAATTCCCAGTGCCCTCAGCTCACTAGAAATCTTTTCCTGCCAGGGTCTCTGAATCTAAGTGGTGCTCTGGGATTATTTAAGGGCTGAGCATTTCTGTATTGTCCTGAACAGTATTTCGTTCCCCTCTACCACCCCTCCAGTCTTTATTTTTTGCCTAGAACTTAGACTACAGCTCAAATTAGTGATGAACAGGATTATGCAGGTGCAGGTGACTTGGTGACTTGCATTTTCAGTGGCTTGTTAAATTTGGGGGGGAAATGAAAATGTGAATGCCTGAACTAAACCAGCAATTCATTATATTTGAAGGAAGGTTTGGACAGGGATTTATTTGCCTAATTTGAAATTGTCTTTGAATTAGTGACAGTCTTTATATGAAAACTCCGGAGTTTTATTTTGCTGTCAGTGCCTCATCAGTGCATAATGGCAGTTTAAGTTGGTGAGCAGATAGCAAATGTGTGTAGCTTACACAGCTTCCAGTGCCACAAATAGATTATTTCATACTCTGGCACACATCTCCTTTAAAGCCTTGCCTCTGAGCAGCAGAGTGTGTAAGCAGTCTCACCAATTTCTGCAGTGCTTGGCTCTGCCAGGGCTCCTGGAAGTGGTGAGAAAGACAGTAAAATCCCATCAGAACGATGGGCCTGTGTGCAAGTGTGCCAGCATGGACATATACCTGTCTGTGCACATGCTGCTAGGGTCTTGCTTCGACACACCATCAGGTTCTCTATTTTTCTTTAAGTGCAGAGGTGTGGGAAAATAGTGACATTAGATACTGTTGGCAAGTGCTGTCTGAACTGGCAAGCCCTGCATGCGTCACTTTGTGCAGATGTGCAGGGGGTTGCTGGAGGCTGTTGGTTGTCATTCTTCCTGGGCAGGATGGATTGCAGACAGACCTCGCTGACATGGAAACAGCTCATGGCCACCAGCTTGTGAGCAAGTGCTCAAAGCATCCTGGGTTTGTGTGTGTGTGGGTGTCTTCAGACACATTTAGAATGAGCAGATATCACTGGAGAGAGGAAAACACATCTTACAGTCTGAAGGCAGATGGAGAGTGCACAGGGGAAGAAGAAACGATAGCCAGAGGAGTTCAGAAATCAGCTAGGAAAGATTTCAGAGAACGTGCCCTCAAGCACTGAGAGCAGCTTTCAGTGCCAAGAGGCTGCTCAGGACAAGTAAAAAGACAAACCGTGGGTAAGGGTTTGGAGCAATGCTCAAGTCAGTCAACCAAAGACTTGGAGCTGCAACCAACTGTTATTAACAAATGGTTTGATCCCAGAAATGGAGGTCAAAACCAAAGGGCTGGTGACACTGAACCACGCTTGTCCTGTCTTGTCACCAGCCTTGTGTGGTAGTTTGGGGGAGTGTCCAATAAAACATCCAGCCTGCTCCTTGGTTTCACCCTGTAGGCAGTGTCAACCCATGTTTCTCCCTCGAAGGAGGACAGAGGGATTCTCAGTGACCCTGACAAGACCACGCACAACGGCATGGTCATCGCAGCAGTGTTAGACCATGTTGCTCCTTTCTGTGGATCCTGGACATCTTCTTTCAGCAGCCCTATAAACACCTGTCTCTCACCTTAGGACAGGATTTAGTTTATCTTGTCTGTTTCTTGGTTGCTGTTGGTGTCCTTTATCCTATAACTTTTCACCTCTTCATTTGACAAAGAGATACCAAGTCTGTGTTTTCACTGCTGTGTCCTCTTGTGTAAGTGATGAAAAAGATGTGCTGAGGGTGTGTGAGGATCCGCCCCCTTGTCCCCTGTACTTTTGTTGCTAGCAGGATTCCTAAAAGCAGAAAAATAAGTGATCTCATCCTGTTGCAGAGATTTGTAGCCGGAGTTGCCTTTTTTTTTTTCTTTTTGTTTGTTCCCTTCTGTGGGTGGTGTTCTTCCCTTCACTGTCTCTTCCAAAATACCTCTTGACATAGAACATGCCCATGCAGGGATCATCAGGAAAGTTGAATTAAATTAACTAGAGGTGTGAATTTAAAAAGGATTATTTAAACCTCATTAAACCTCTGTGTTTGCACACTTTTCGAAATTGAAGTTGCTTTAATTTGATTTCAGTTCACTCTACTTCCTAAGTGGAGTAATCTCAGTTTAATTAAGGCAAATTAATTGAGTAAATGTCCAAAGAGAGATTTAATGCCAGGTAGAAAAGAAGCATTCAAGGAAAAGGAGTAAAAGGGAAGTTGAGCTTATTCAAAACTAATAAAAGAAGAAACTCTTTCCAGTCTGAGATGTTGCAAGAATTAGACGTGATCTGTGGCAAACACTGTAATTGTTATCTTGTAAAGGATACTATCAACAAGTGACAGCCATTTCTTTTGGCTTATGTGAACAAACTCTCATCACTCCCTCAGTTCCGGGCACCAGCCCAATATTGTGGAAGGACAAAGCTACGTGTCTTGAATGTCTTCTTTTTTCACTTTATTTGTTCCTTTAGGGACCAGTGTAGATTTATACAAAATAATAACCTGTTTGTTTTTTTTTACCTCCCTGACTCCTCCATCTGTTTCTTGTATAATATTTTTATAGTGTTTTTTTCTTGAGGAGAAAAGAGATTGGAAGAGGGCTGAAAACACATCCCTTCCTTCATGTGAAGGTGTTTATCTCCACCTGTGTGTGAGCAGCTCGGCCAAATCTCATTTCTGTCTTGTGTCCAAGGAAATTTGTGTCAGATCCCTCTCTGTCAGTTCTGCCAAAGGTTCAACAGCAGCAACAGTGAGAAAAGTGAAGAGGTGTCATTTATGACAGCAGGAGTTTGAAAGGCAAAGGCAGGAGGTTGTGTGGTGTTGGAGGTACTCAGCATGACCTTCAGTCTGATTTTTATCATCTGAGAAAAACGGCAATTAATGAGGAAGCTTCTTTGCTGCAGAGACAGGATTAGAGCAGTGTTAAACGTCACGATGCTTCATAAAAGCCAGGAAAAAGGTGTGATTTACAGTCCTAAGACCTTTTACCTCTTTGGAGAGGGTGAAGCACAGAGGTGGTAGCTTTGTTCACACTTGTACTCTCACGGTTGGTTTAATAACTCCAAGCCTATGGATGCAGAGTTCTGTGAGTATTTTGCAATTTCCTTGTTTTGCCTCTGTGACGGAACAAATATTTAGTGAACTGGAGCTCATCCTGGGATAAGCCAGGCTGGCAGTTTTGTTTATTTTTTTATCCTCTTATGTTATATTTTTAACGGTGGAAATGGGCTTCCGTGGGTTTCTGCTCAGGGCTTCTCCTTCACTCCCTAGTTTACAATTGGGTAATTTTTTTTAGCGTGGGGATTTGGGGTTCTTCCCTATCTCTTTTCTTATGGACCTCCATGCAAAGGACTTTTCTAAAGAGAGTAGAATCCATGCCTTCTTCCAACTCTTCCTCCACCCCTGAGCTATGTAGGAGTCAAGTACCTGCCCCCACCAGCTTCGGGGACACATCTCACGGTCATTCACAAACCAAGCTCTGCCCATCGGCCTTGTCACCTCAGGACAGTTTGGAAGTACAAACTGAATGGTCAGAAGTAGAGAATGTATGTTTTTGCTGTTTCTTTTATGTAGTTAGCTTAGAAAAATTTTATTAATAGAGACACAGGTATTTAGAGTGACCTGTGTTAATAAGGCAAAATTATATCCTATATGAGTAATTTACGCTTATTTTTTTTTAGGTAACTTACTGCTCTGGGATTTGATGATAGTAGTGCTTAGACACCATTTAAAGTTATAGCTAATGCAGGTCAGTAGAAATTAATAATAAAATCCTGTTATGTTTAATTTGCCTGTCAGTAATCCAGGTCAAAGAATTAAAATGCCATTGGAGGGCTGTCAAGGCAGCTATTTGATATTGCCTCCTAGCAGATGCAGACCCTATTTCTTACTTTGGAGTGGAAGCATCTATATTTTACCATCAGTCAGAGCAAGCAACTTTATATGTCTGAGTCATAGGACTCAGTTTTTACAGGCTAAGCAGTCAAACAGAAATGTGAATATCCTCCTGTGTATGTTCTTCAGTTGACTGATGGCGAACACTTTTCTAAAGGAGATGCTCTTTGTCAACCTGTCTCTGATCATGGGCTTTTCTGGATTCTTTAGTAGTCAAATGAAAAGGCCAAAGCAGTGAAGACATACCTGTTGTCCTCAGCAGTGTTTCTGCCTTCTCCTGCAGTGAGTTTTTCTGTCAGAAGGATATTCCAGCTTGTGCTGGAGCCCTGAGGTTCCTGGGAGAGGCAATATGGTGTTGTGTGAGTGTTGCATCAAGTGTCTATGAAAAATCTGTGGTATCAAATGGAAATAGCTAAAAGGAAACATCCAAAGGCTTCTCTTGCTGCCCAAACCTATTTGATTCTAATTTTAAGTAGTCCCCCAAGGTGCCTTCTAACTTTTTAGGCTTTCTTAGAGATTGCTCAGAGCTGGTGTAGTCCTTTTACCCTGCCCAAAGGTACTCTGTACCACCAGTATCAGCTGTCTAGGCTGCAAAGCAAAACAAACCTGTCCTTGTCTCTCTCTCTCTGAAGTTACTCATAACTCTGCGATGGGCTCAGTGAAATCATTCATTGTGTGGAGGTGAAGGGAGATGTTGGGTGAAGCAGCAGCCTGAATTCTGATGTGCTGTGAGGAAGTAAATTTGTCTTACGTATGAAGAAAGCGCCTTCAGGAGGACAGGCGTGTTGTCAGAGTAGTTGATTAATAGATTCATCTTGCATCAGATGAATGTAGTTCATCTTGCATGTAGTCCATTGTATGTGCTTGCCAGGTGTCCAGGACATGCTTTTATTTGTTGAGATGACACTAGAGGTGCATCAAAAAATACTGATTTTAGTCCTCAGAGCCTTTTTTCTTTGTTCTACTACATTGTTAGAGCTCCAACTAGAAGCCAAGTGAGGTTGGTGTGCTGCTAAACTCTCAGGGACATTGTTGTAGGGTTTTAATGAACTTTAAAAAAAAAAAAAGCTACTAGTTCTTTCATTAGACCACTGAATATCATGAAAGACTCTGAAAAATTCTTTATTAGGATATTAAGTGGTATTTTTCCCACATAAATATCTTCCAGGACTAGCTGTAAGCATCATTTTAGTAATCTTCCTGAACTTCATGGGAATTGTTCCTACTGTTGCCTCAAAACCTGTCTTGGGAAGAGGGGACACTTGTAAAGGACAGTGGTATATTCCTGCCATATAGCTAGAAGGAAGACCATGAAATGAAGGTCTGTCTGTTCTAACCCTTGGAGATTTGTTCGTTTTTTCTTCAACTGGATCTCAGCTTTACAGTTTCATTGTATGATTAGGAGTCATTACTGACTCCTAAAAGGAAAAGAGATGCAGCTTGCCCCATAAACCCTCTTGGAATCTACTGTCCTGGTTTCCAAAGGATGTAGCCAAGCATCTGTGGGTTGATGAGGCTGGGCTGGAAGACTGTATGAGGATGTCAGGAGCCTGGGTACCTCCCAGTTCCTGGGAAACTGAGCCAGTGGAACAGTGGGAATTGCTGTTATATGGAGCTGGTTGACCTTTGGTTGAGCTCTGGCTGAAGCTCAGTGATGTGTTGCTGCTTTTCTATCCTATGCCAATGCTTTAATGAAAAACACTTAAGGAAATATTAAGGAAATAGTTGCAATATTTGTGTCTGCTCTACATGGCATAATATGCATTTTGCAAATTCCATGGTGTAGCAAGGGCAAAGAGAAAAGTTTCCTCATCCTTAGTTTTGAATTGTGGTACAGTTCATGAATGAGCTTCTATCAGAATTAACAGACAAATGTTAATATTTAGAGCAAATAACCTTTCTTTTTTCCTCTCAACTCTCTTCTGCTTCATCATGTAAACTAATTAACAATAAAGCCTTAAACAAGCACTGTAGCAAAGTAACTGTTGTCTTTACATATATTATTGTAATTAAAAGACATTTCCTTATGGTCTTCCAAATCTAAATCCTTATACAATAGGGTCTCTCTGCTACAGTGATTTTCAGAGGTTTCATTAGTTGTCAGCACACCAGCATTTATCGCTTTCTGCGCTCTCTCCTGAAAACTTAGTGGCTGTTAACATTGTGAATATTGTGTTGCAGTGCTGTCTACGCTAATTAGGTTTTCTCCAGGCTTGGTTTATGCCTCAGAGATGTGCTGCAGAAAAAACAGTCAGATAAAGAAAGCTGTTGCAGCACTAATGAATCAGCTTGACAGGGAGGTAGCATGAGCTGATGGCAGCAGGCTGTGGGGCAGGGAAGAGGTTTGAATCTGACAGTCCACAAAGAGCCCGATCTCACGCAAGTGAAATGTGGCCTCTCTGCCTCATTTCTTTATTGTAAAAGAAATCAGGAAAACTTTGTTAGCAAATAAGAAGGATGCTGCCTTGTACTCCCTTTCCTGAAATGTTTTGCTTGCTTACACCACGTGGGATAGAAGCATTGCAATCTTTCTTCCTGGAAATGTAGTGGTAGCTGAGGAAGAGGTAAGGACGGGAGTGGTCATTCTATGGCTTCCCTAAATGACTTCTCATAAAGTTGCCTCCTGTCTGCTGCAAGCACACAGTCTTGTCATACTGTCTTGTTCTCCAAAGTTTGAAGTGTATGGAAACCTCATGAGCAAAGGAAATGCTGGTTTAGAAGCCCCTGGTCAGCCTGAAGATCAGGACAAGGTGCGGGTCAGTGGATTGTGATTCAGAGCTCCTCCTCAGAGAGGTGCAGTGAGCAGCCTGCAGTCAGCCCTCCAGCATGGGCAGTGATGGGCAAGGGAGAGGATAGAAACCCTTGGAGCCATGCAGTTGGACCCAGTGCCAAATCTTGCAGTCTTCTTGGTTAAGAACAGTCCAGTTCACTTGACTCTGTTTTATGTTTGCTGTCTTCTCCTTTGCTTATGCAAGCGTGATGGTACCGGGTTTGTTATTTGTTGAAGTGTTTTATTGCCAGGACTGCTGTGATTTGTGGTGCCTCTAAGATGGACATAGATGAGACAGTGAGCAATGTAAATCCCTCTGACAGGGAGTACTGGTCAGATACCTGCTGCTGTAATGGGGTCATTAACGAGAAACTGGATCAAACAGTATGAAAGGGAGAGGTGATTTTTTTTCCCTCCTCCCCTCCCTTTAAAATTTTTGTTAGCCTAAGGCTATCAATCAACCAAAAATGGTGTGTTCAGCTGTAGCTAGCGTTTCTCTGTCTCAGATTACTGATGGGAAGGTTCAAGATGAATTCCCTGTAGCCAGACTTGAGACACCATCCTGGCAGTGGGGGACTTAGCCTGCTTACCTCCAAGCCAGGCTCATCAGAGTATGAGTCAAGTCTTAGGTCTGCCACATGACAAGAGTCATCTGCAGTGACTTTGCACAGTCAAAGAAATACTATCTTATATCTTTTTTTTTTTGTGGTATTGGCATCATGTACCAGGGTTTGTTGTATGTTTAAGTTTAAACGTAGCAGCTCTGAGCAGATAGTTGCCATAGTAAGACTTTTGAGATCATTAACCCTTGGAAAGGGGAGCTAATTTGGCTCTAAATCAAGAGATGAAAACATACAGGACTGTTAGAGGGAGAGAGAAAGCTTAATCAGAAGCTGTTTTGATAAAAATATTGTGGTTTTGGCAGAAGTCCTGCTGAGCCCGCTGCATCCAGGACACCCAGCTTTGTTGTAGTCTTATTTCTTTTTCTCTCCAAATGACATTAAACACAATAATTAAAGCAACAGAGATTAACATGTCAAGCCAAGCTTTTCATTTGTCCTCTCCCCCCCCCCGCCCCCCGTGAGCTACTCAATTTTCCTTTAATTCACCAGAACATGTATTTTAAGGAAGGTTGACTCAACAGCATGTTGGTGGCAAAGGGAGGAAAAAAGTCTTGCTCTCTGTCTGGAATTTCTTCATCTAAATACTTAGTTGTACATTAATGAAAGAAAATGATCTTTGTAAGCAGCCTATCTTCTGGCAATAAGCTTGACATAGCAGGAGTTTTGAGGCATTAAGAATAGAGATTTATTTCCAAATGACCATCCAGACTGTTCAAAAGGATTTTGACTTTTATAATTAGTTTTCCCTGTTTATATCTTTTACTGTTTTTGTCTTCTTTACTTGAGCAAAGCAAAGCTTTTTATTTAAACACATGTACTTGCATTTCTTTGATTTTTATTCTGCTTGATATGGTAAATGTATCCAGCAAGTATTATAATTCTTCTTCTATGGAATTTCTGCCCATGATGCTCATTGTGGTGTAATGATAAGTGTTATATCACAGTGACATTCTGATATGAGGAAGGATAAAGCTATTGATGTGTTCCAGAGTGAAAGAAGATATGTTTGGGGCTGTGGTGCCCCACCTCATTATCTTGCAGGAGGGACCTTGGAAGGCAGTGGTGAAAGAAGCCACAGCTCACAGGGTGCTTTTTGCTGCTCTCTCCTTTGCGAGTAGATTTTTACTTGCGAGCAAACAATGAGCAATACTGAAGCAGCTAATTAGGTACCTTGTGGAAGCTTTGTCATTGCACAACACAAAACTGGGCTGATGCGCTTGAGGAGGGGTGACAGAGGTTGGCCACGATCCCTTTATAGAGCACATGTGCTGGTGTGTTGTTGGTGGTATGTGAGGATGCTAAGTGGTCCGGTTTTGCTCCACTTCCAATTTGCCTACCAAAGCCACTGGTGAGAGACAGACATCAAAGAAGAACTTGTGAAGCTGCTAGTGAGCTGTGTTTGCCCTACAGGGGTTTCCATGGGAAAGGGTAAGTATCCCCACGGTTGGTAAGCTGGCATGTGCTCCTGTCATGTTCTGCTTTGGAGTATAAAGTAGCTGGTGGAGAGCAAAGCTCTGAACTCAAAGGGCAGGACAAGGCTGTCAGCCACCACCTCCCACCTTATGATGTCTGTGTGGTTTATTAGATTCCTGTTTTGCTTGGCCAGTCTCACCTGAATGGTCACAGACCATAACCAATTCCTGATGAATGTCCTGCTACCAGGCAGTGTTTGAGGGGCTTATGGAAACAGGAGTGGAGGAGGCTGAGTTTTGGCATGTACCGTGTTTGCTGGAAGTGAACACTTGGGTGCCTCTCCTGCTGCTCTGTGCAGCCTTGGTACGTTGTACAGCATAGAACATTTTCTCTGAGAAAATAAGCTTGTCTGCTAAGTCCTCATTAGTGATATGTTAAACTCAAGTCCATTAGTCTTCCAATGAATGAGCTGTAGCAGAGATGCACCTCTTGCATTTTTTAATGGCATGCAGCAGGTAGAGTTAAACCAGTCTCTCGAACTTGTGTCACGTTACTTCATTATCTTCAGAACGCACTCTTGCTTTGCTAGAAGCCAGAGCATTTGCTGGCCTGGCTCTTGTGCGTCTCTGGGATTTAGTTTCCACTCACAAAGGCTGACTGCTGCTATGCAGACAGAAAACCACAAAACTTTGATTTTAGTTGGCAGTCATACTTGGACCACTGTAAAAGCGAAAATGTATTTGGATTATGTCTGCCCATAACTCACCCACCCCTCCACACTTTGACTTCTGAGCAGAGATCAAGGCTAATGCTCTGCTGTAGATTAGAGCTGATACAGCTTTGAGATGGATCATTCCCCCCACAGAGAAGGGGCAATGAATCTAGGGAAGGTTTGGGATGGCATACAAACCTGAATGTGTCTTCAGTGTAGCCAAGTTGTTACTTCAAGTTATGAAGATGAAATTGGTGATCTTTAAATTTTAGCTGATCAACACCTGCTGTTAGACCTTAGTGCTGGCAGTAGCACCTCCCAGTGATCTTGGTGGCAAGCTGGTTTGTAGCTACCCTGGATATATCTTACAAGAATCAACTACATTCCTCACTGCTGTGGAGATGTACTTGCTCCTCTGGGACTTGTTCCCCTGGGAAACAATGAATTTCTGTCTTTGCTCTTGGCTGTGTGCTCTGTCCGTGTCGAGGTGTGTTGACTCACCTTTCTGACCCTCCCCATCTGCTCATCTCTCATCTGCTTTGTACGACTAGAATGATCAGAAGCTGTCCAGCTGAGCACAGTCCAAGTTCAGCACAGTTCAAGCAGTTACAAAAGGGGTCCTTGTTCTGTTGTTTAACAAGGCAAAACCAACATTACAGGTGTTTGGGAGAAGTTGAGTAGAAGATGCTCTTATGTCTTTCCAATGGACTGCTTTTTGCTTTTCTTCTCAGTTACCTTTTTGTGGTGTGTGTTTGATTTGTTCTTGGGCAGGCTCTTTCAACAACAGGGCTTGGTTTTTGAAGCGTGGTCTTTGAGTATAAACTTCTACTTTACTCTCACTACACACACATATGCGTGCACCCATGCTCCCTCTTTCTGGCAACACTTGACTATTTGCGTTTACAAAGCAAGCTGGTTTGTTTTAGTACAATAGTACACACACAGGATTGCTGTGGCTTTTTGTTGGGAAAGTAGCTATCATTACACAATTCAATACTTAATGCAGAAGAGACTCCCTTCATATTCTCTCTGCTTTTCCATTGGAAAGCCTTTGTGGTGGTTAAGCCGTAGCTGCTTTTCTGTGTGTTTGGCCTCTTGCTGGCACTGCAAAAGCGAGACAGTGGCTCCCTCTGGAGCCAGCACCACTGTGACTCCAGGGACTGTCTCTCGCTGAATCTGTCACGATTTGCAGCTAAATATTTCAACCCAAGCAGTCTTTTGTTTTACCATTAAGGAGGCCTGTTTCCTGCCTGTGGTGTTCTCAGGAAACAGTAATTAGCTCAAAAGTTCAAACAGAAGTTGTACAAACAGGGGCATGGGCTTGATGCTCTATTATTTTACATTTATCTATCACCTTTTGTCCCAGAGGTTTCTTTAAAGATTCACATAACATCATATCTTTCAAACAATATCGATGCAATATTTCTACAGATTTTTCAGTGAATTTGCCTGTGTGTCAGTGGAAGTATCCCTTGTCAGGATGGACCAGTAGGGCAGCCATTTATGCAGTGAGAGCAGTGCTTGTTGTTACTGTGCATGTGCCTGACTTGTTGTGATGGTCCTAAATAGTGAATGTAACTTGCACAATTGTTATTATTAATTATTTAGATAAAGTAGCAATTGTTTGCAATGAATTCCTTTAACCTCTGCAGGAAGGAAGAGTGGACAGGTATATGGGGCTCTACACCTTAATTCAGCATAGCTGGGTGTTGCTGTACTGTGCAGGGTCCCTAACTGGGATGCTGACATCAGGCTTGTTTTACAGACGTGTGAGTAGGTGACAATCCTGCCTTGGACAGCTTAAACACTTGTGACCACATGAGCCCAGCCTGTGAGCAGAAGCTGGCTTAGAGGATGCCCACCAAAGTGTTTTGTCTGAGTGTGATGGACCTGATGGAAGTCTGCTGGATCTGGGCTTGCTGCACGGCTGCTCCTGCTGCAGGTGAGGCCAATGTGTCAGGCTGGAGCTGGCTGAGAGGTGTCAGGCTTCTTTGGATCGCTTGTCAGCCCTCTTCCTGACATCAGCCACTGCCAATCTGAAACAAGGCTGGTTTGAAAGCTCTGATTTTTATAGGTGCAGTGAACCGGTGCTTCTGCCTGGTCTGCTACAGTCCTGGAGTAGTCAGGCTTGATGGTGAAATATTTTTGTGGCTGGTTAAGACTGAGAAGGAATTAGGGAGAATGCTGTTGGCTGGGGAAGGGGAGAGGTGTTTGAGGGAATGTGTAGGTTAAGATTCACATCTGGGCTTGCTGTGTACTGGGCAGGTCTCAAGTTCGTAGCCTGTGCTAGGAGGAGCTGTGGTCATACTGGTGCATGTTCTTCTGCCCAAGAGATTGCTGAAGCAGATGGGGGTGGAGATGCACTGGGTCTGCTATGGACAGTCCTATATCCAGTAATTCTTTTCCTTCTAATGAGCCAATATCTGAAGTGTCATCTCAGATGTCACCTGCTATGTGCTTCCTGGCACATCTTCCTAGATGGTGAGCTCCACAAGAGAGGGCAGATGGTAACCTCTAAACTAGAGCACCTTCTTCTGGAGATCATGTAGTCATGATGGGGGAATTTTGCTTACTATTTAAATCTCTATTCATATAGTTCCTGATCTCATAAAACTAAGGAAAACACTCGTCCTTCCTTTTGTGGTATAGGATCCACTAATCTTGATGCATACTAGCTCCCGAAGAGTCCGTCTTAGCTGCTAAGTGCTTTTCAGTGATGTCTCTTGGTATAAGAAGGACCCACAGAGATGGGCAGGTTGTGGCACAGGAGCTGAGTTCCCTGGGCTCACTTGTGACGGTTTTCATTGTGGGTCTCGTGTGAAAACAAGTGTCCTTTGGCAGCCCTAATTTAAGAAATAACTGAGCATCAGCCTTCTGCCTTTGCCAGCCAGATGTTGCTTCTCATACCCCTTTTGCTGCTAGAAAATTTTAGCATTAATTGAGCTGTTGTATATTTTGGCTTTCGTTGATTGTTCTGCCAATATGTATTTGAATGACTGCTCTGGTGTGGGAAGTCCCACTGAATTAATCAGATTTTCTTGCAAGCTGAATTATAATGGCTGGTTTCCTTAGCGTTGTACATGGCAATATTTCAATATAAAGAAAGTTTTGACACAAATGCTGAGTTTTTATTATCAACAGGCTTTGTGGTGGCGAGGAGTAGAAAAGGGTCATTGTTAATTGTTTCATTATACAGAGCCCTAATGTCAGGCTTGTAGAAATCTGAGAGCGACTGAGGAGAGCAAGTTTCCTTTGAAATGTTTTGAAAAGGTTTATTAGCAGGGAAATTGATGTGGAAAGCCCTGAATGGGATGACATGGAATAAGGAATTGGAGCCAGTATTGGCTGCTCACTTTTTGAACAATAGTGTTTTCCAGGGAAAAGCATCACTGTTTCTTTCTGATCAGAAAGGGATAACAGACCTGTGATTGAATCGTGTGCTTTTAAAATGATTGCGCTTAAATGTACTTTTTTCTTCTAGGTTGAATGTACTTGATGCATTCCTCAGCAGCTTGTTAAAATAACGCATAATGTTATCTTATGTTGTAAAGGGATATGTTCTATTTGTAATGTTTTTCATAGACTTCTAGGAAAATGCTAATATTTATATTTGTGAGATATATATAGTAATGTGAATAAAGGAAAAAATATCTCCTTGTAGCAGCTGCATTATAATCCAGTATAACTAAAGCAGGTAATGGGCTGTCTTCTATGTTTAAAATAATTGTAGCAAAAGAGATTTGAATCTGTACAGAATAGTTCTACAGACCTGTAATATGAAATAATGACCTTCTGAATATCTGCATTCTCAGCTAATATGCAGCATTTGGAACAGACCTGTACTGCTGTTCTGTCTGCAGCAGGTTTCCAACATGTTCTGACAAATGCAGCCCAGAAATAAAGCTGGCAGGGTAGCTTATGTTATTCTGGAGTTTAAGGGAAAGGTAAGTGCTTCCTTTCAAAGAATATTTTAATATCAGTACTTCTGAGTGCAGTTTAACTGCATAAATCGTTCGCTTACTAGATGAGAAAGGTAGAGTTGACTTTGGGAGCATTTTGAAATTGCAGCTAATGTTTCTAGGTGACAGCAGACATGTGAAGTACCTTTTGGTGTCCACGTAGCACCGGTGCCAGCGAAGAAATGCTCCATCTGTCACATGAATGTTTGTCTTGTCTCAAGCTTGAGGGCCCTTATTGACATTTCACATTTTTAATCGTTATGCTGGCTTTTCCCTGAGCTCTCACCCGCCCCCCCCTTATCCCCCAAACCTTTATTCCCTCACTGGAATAGCATCTGCTCTTAGGCAGGAGTTTTTTGCTTTAGGTTTTTAAAACGTGCCCTCTTGTGGTGAGCGGCAGCTTCTGCACAGCTGAGTTTATTAATTTATTTGTGAAAATCCTGCTACAGGACACAATGTCATGGTTGTCTCTAAGTCCTACAGGTAAAGGTCTTATGTTCATACAGATGCATATTCCTCTTTGACTCTCGTGCCATTACAGTGATGGTTTTGCCAAGGCTGAAAGATCTGCCCCTTAGTCCCCCAGGAATGGTGGGAAATCCTTGGGAATTTGGAGTGTTGAGGTGAGAGATGCTAACATCATTGGTGTTTCACCTTGGTTTTGAGGGATGTATTGTATTTAAATGTAGGTACTGCTTTTAGGAAATGTGGGCATTTTTCTTTATGAAAGACAAGTTGCATTTTCGTAAGTCTTTATTGCTTTGCTTGAAAGACAGTCATTCAGTTAAAGATATGAATACAAACAGGGGGGTTTGGGGCAGAGGATCAACAATGTGACTTAAATTTGTGATTTTTTTTTTTTTATTTCAAATGAAAAAGGATCCAAACAAAAATGATACCCTGAATGATAAAGTAATTCTTGTTGTTATAAGCTCCTGTTAACTGAAACATGTGAGTAACCCATGCAGTGCAAACAGTTTCTTCACTGCTATGCTAAAGAAGGTTTGAACTTCTCACACTTCTGCTCCAGTGTCTTGTTAAGTTGTGCCTAGAACCTGTATGTGTAACTTGACTAATCAGAGAAGATGCTCATCTAGGGTATGATTCTTTCTGTTTCAGCTGAACAGTGAATCACCAGTATCTGAACTGTCAAACTTGAAACACAAATGCTAGACAGAAGAAATATTGATTATTTCAGTCTAGGACAGCTAAAAATCAGAGCTTCCTCTAAACCTTTCTAGAGCCTAATTAGGATGCTGTAATGTCAATTCAAGATGAGTTGAATTAATTTGTTCACACGTAGCTGTAGAAGGCTGTTTGCATTAATAGTGGCAACGTGACTGGTTGGTGATGGAAGAGGTCACATCTGCAGTAATGTGTGCTGGAGCATAAATTGAGTAGCTGGGGTGAAAGGAAGGCTCAGTAACTTGCTACTGTTGTGGAATTCAAGAAATTTGCACTGCTTCCAGCTATCCATTTAAAAGTCAATGACTGGAAACCAAATGACTCCTTGGCCTTAAAGGCGCCTTTGAGTAATTTTTCATGAAGTGATTAGATAAAGGAAGGGGGGTGAGCAAGAGATGATTTTCTTTTTCTGCTTTATCTCATGAATTGTACTCGCAAGGCGTAATACACCCAGAAGTTCCCTTTTAAGAGGATGTCGTTTAAATGTGAGTATTACAAATTGTACATTGTTATAATGAGGGCATCTCTCGGAAGTTCAGAACAGTGTGAGAGCTAAGAGCCAAACCCGTTTTCAAGCTCAAGTTAGAGATCACACACTGCCTACTCTGACAAGGCTGTAATTATAAAGGATGCTTGGCAAGGCAAAACCTGTATTGCAAACTCAGGGTTAATACCCACCATAAATACTGAAGGGAATGTTGCACAGCACACAACCTGATGAACGTGGTCCTGCTTCAGCCTGTATGTATTTTAAGCATGTGCTTACCTCCTGTGTGCTGTGCTCTCTTGAAAAGCTGCCCATGTTTAAACTCTTACTTCAGGGAAATAGGAGATGAATCAAAGTAACTTCCTGATCTTTGAAAAAAGGTGATCTGCCTGATGTTTACTGTGTAAGGACATGGAACAAGTAACGTGGAGATTTGCGGTGAATTTCTATCTTAGAGCAACACTTTCCAGGATCTGTATCCTGGAGCCACTCAGGTAGAGGATTTAGGTGAGGCGAATCACATACCTCTCATGTATTGGAAGCCTCATGTATTAAGGACTTTTTTTCCTAAAGCATCAGTCTAAGATCATGCTTGTGTTAAATTAATGAAGAATAGAAGAAAATACTGTTGTGAGTTGGTAAAATACCTGCTAATTTGACTTGGCAGAAGTGCAGGGATCTGAATTCTCTCTAGGAATGCAGACTTGTGTGATCTGTGCAGAGCTGTGTCCACATCTGAACAAGGCTTTCAAACATGGAGTGGTAACAGGAGAACCTGAAATTGAAAAGGAGGGCTTGTCGGGAGGATTAAATGACCACTTGTTAACTAATCGCACAAGTGTCTTTCATCTGCTCCTGGCTGTAGGCAAGATAAAAACATGGCTTTTATTAAATCTGTGGTTCCACTGAGGGGCACCAGCTTTCACTGTTATCATCCTAATTTTTTTCTCCTCTTCCCAGTGTGGTGGGTGAAACTGGATTTCATTATTTTAGTGGTATGCATGCTCGAAGTTCTTATGTCCCTGCCAACAAAATTAAATCTCCTTGCAAACTGGTATAATTGCAACAGATGTGGGGGTTTATTTATCGGTTATTTTTTTAAATAGCTTCATTTTATACCTTTGGAAAAAAAAAGAGAAATTTTAGTTCTGTGACTCTGCTTTGTTTGCAGTTCCTTGTGGGATATATTTATTAGTTCTAAATGAAGATGATACTGGCCAATAAAATGGGTAATCTCAGTGATATTTAAAACTATTCTGCAGATCTCTTGTCTTTATTACTTTTATTGCTATCATATGAACTATGCAATAAAGCGTATTTCTGTCATATGATATTGGGATTTTTTTGTCTTTTCATTTTGATCTCCCACGACTAAAATGACAAACCTAAATAATATTTTGATTTCCTTTCCTGGTCCTAGTCATCTAATTTCATCAGTGATAGCTTGTCCTGTATTGGTGTTCTCAGACTTTATGATTTGGCAGTACTGTTTGCAACTGAATGATGGGAGCACCTGACTTTAATGGACAACATAATCCTGTGGAATACTCAGTCAGATTAGATGCTAAAATCTTTGGTTGTTTGTTGAAGCAGCGGGTGTAGCTGAGGCCCAGTGATGATCTCAGGGTTGCAGACACCCGTTAGTGCACTGTGATGTGTGTTCCTGGCTCTGCAGTCAGCCTTATGAGTATCTTCCCTCATCTCTTGTGGGACACCTGGGAAAGTCTTTTACACTTTTCTGCAATTTTCTACTCACAGCGCAAAGTACAAGGTGGCCATAATTGCAAGTCCGTCTAGAAAGAGGCAGATACCTGCTGAAGAAAAGGATCTTCGCATGTGAGGAGAGGGATCTTTCTGTAAAATGCGTTTCTTTACATGATCAAGTCCCAGCATTAGCTCAGCAAAATAGGTCTTGTTTGCCTTGGGTGACAGTTCATCAAACTATATTAAGTACGTATTTACACTTTTCCCAGCCGAGGAGAGCATTCAAGCGTGTAATTAAGTCCTATCTAAATCGGTGGAATTTAAGTGCAAGCTTAAAGTTAAACATGTCGAAATGCCCTGCTGAGCAGGGAAGGGTTGCTGAATGGAGGCTCTGAGGCCCATCTGTGTTTTCCATTTCGGGCATGCAAGTGTGATGTGAGAAGCCAGGTGTAAAAGCAGCCCCTTGCCAAATGCCTGTGCTGTGCTCTCTGCTCTTAGAGCATTCCCAGTCCTGCCAAAGCAGCTGTTTATTTGGGTTTTTCTTTGCTGTTTGTAGTTTTTTTGGTGTTTGTTTTTGGTTGTTTGTTTTTTTGTTTCATTTTGGAGTTTTTGGTTGTTGTTGTTGTTGTTGGTTTTTGGTTTTTTTTTTTTACCCTGGTCCTTTATCCCTTGTGCTGTGGCCTTGGTGAAACACAATCCTGTAACAGGAGTGGAGCCAGACCAGCAGTGCTGCCGCCTTCAGCTGGCACCACCCCATTACCCTGGACCCCAGCCCAGAGCTGTGGTGACACCTGAGGTTTTCCTAACAGTGGGCTGGCAGTTGGTTTGCTGCCTTGATGAGGAGCTAAAAAACTAGAGCGTTGCTTTGGCTTCATCCATGTTAATGGTACAGTTACTATACATGTTATTATACAGTTATTATAAACACACCCATGCTGTGCCCCAGTACGGGAGGAGCTGCAGTGTGATACCCTGGTACTGCAGCAGTCTGGCTGCTCCCGGGGGAGATGAGGCACCTTCCTAGTAGTTATAATTAGTCTAATTGTATAGATTTAAAAAAAACCCCCAACAACAACAAAAAAACCCACCCAACATTAGGAATCTTCCCTCCCTCTGTTATAACTATGTACCAGTATATGGAGGCCTTTAAATCAAAGTAATTCTTAAAGCTAAGACAGTGTTGTGCTGGATCTTCTCTTATGGCTAAAAAACTAGTGAAATAAACTTTTAAGTAGAGGAGGGAAGTGGAGCCTGAAAGCAGCTGTGGGAAATGTGAACCAATGTTTTGGATTTTTTTTTTTTTGGTCAGCTGTGATTTAACCCCTCACATGACATGGTTTCTGGCTCTAATGGACTTAGTCAGCTGTTGCTTTTTAAGACACAGAGGTTGAGAAAAGCTGAACGAAAACTAGTGTTTTCACAGCAAAGGAGAAAAACTCAAGGTGGCAACACTATTGCTGTCGAAACAGGATGGCACCTTTTTAATAATTTTCTGGGTAGTGGCTGTTGGGCATCCTTTGGGCTGTGATTAAACCTGCTCACTACCCTTTTCCTTCTACACCTGGGAGTTAAAACAAAGGCAGGATCCTTTACCTGGATCAAGGCTGCCTTTCCAGAGAAGTGTGGGTTTTCTTTGTGACAGTGAGAGTGAGAAAAACTTCTCTATAGCGGGAAGTGATGTTTGGTAATTTATTTTGCTGTTACTATCCTGTGATTCGGTACCATTATATACCTGGATGCGAGGTCTCACACTTTGATGACACTTGTGGAAACAGCAAATCCATCAAACTTCCTCAGGTAGACCTGGCTAAGAACATATTAATGTCTGTGAGTGCCTATTGACTTATTTTGCTTCTGATTTCCCCCCTCTACCCTTTGAGAGTTTGTATTTTATAAATGCACTGAGCAAATCACATAATGGTGGCAGTGCACAGAGAATTTCAATAGTAGAACTGGAAACCCTTAAGTAAAAAAAAAAGACAAAACCAAACGAAAAACCCCCAAATAAACAACAACACCCCCCACCTCCAAAACCAAACCACAGAACGACAACATACGAGGGTTTCTGTTTCTTCTTCAGGTGTAAATCAGGACAACCCACGAGCAATGCTGCAGTGATTCCCCTCTGCAGCGTTTTGCACACAAATGTAGAATTAGGCCTATTCCTTGATGAATTTGGAGCTGTACTTCTCAGTAATGTTTTATGGGGCGAAAATAAAGCCTTTTCTGGTGGATTCATTGTTCATATCTCCAGATGTGAGAGAGACATGGTTTTCTAGACATGGTTCAGGTGGCTGCAGGTGAAGCAAGGAGATTTCTGTGTCTGCAAACAAGGAAAATTGGCAGCTTATGGCCTGTCAGGGCACCACAGTCCTGTGAGGTGGTTCACAGTTCCCAGAAAGACAGCACTGGGGAAAAACAGGGATGTTGCTCTCAATCACAATGCTACATTTTTGTATTGCATTTCTGGGGGGCTTCGGGGTTGGTCTCCGTGACAAGGGGCTGGGGCTGCCCCTGCCAAAAGCTGGTTCCAGATGTTTTGCCTCTCCAAGGCCCCTCATCCCTGCTAGGGACACCTGTGTGGGAATGAGCTTACTTTTGGAGTCAGACTTACTGTGCAGCCTGTACTTAATGGATGTGTCCTTTTAGGTCAAGGGACTTCTCATTTTGGAGGCTAAAACCATCTGTTAGATTTGCTGTTGAGTTTGGCATTACCACTGGGCCACTGCAATCCTCATTATCTTGATCCCTGAGGCATAAAGAGCAAAGAAAATAAACTGGAATGTTTCAAGTCTTGTGTTTCAAATAGTTTAATTTTTACCCTACATTTAGGTATTAAAATGCTTTGGGTTTTTTTTTTTTTAATGACAGTTTCCTCCCAAGGTTTCAGAACTTTTCTTTTATCTCCCTTATTCTCATTTTCACCTGTCTTTTGTTCAGCCTTTCCACTCATCAGAGCCTTAATGAGATTTATGAGTAGAGTTGGTTAGCAGGGAATGAAGTAAGTGTTACAGGGGTCACTTGTGAATGGGTGAATAGTTTTGACTTCAGATTTCTTTAGCAACTATTTTGAATTTCAAATTCAAAGAAGAGGAAGAACTAAAAAAAAAAGGTATGTAGAGAGGCTGCAGGACCAGAACAGCTGACTGATCCCTGAGCTGGGTCTGTCCATGTGCTGTCATCCTGGCTCAACCAAAGGTTGATGTTTGTGCCTGCTGTGTGTTATGGACTATTATCTCATTATAGTAATACAGATTATACTCTCCCCCAAAAAGTAGAACAGTAAATGGAAATCGTACTGTTGCTAGTGTCTTAGGTTTTTTTTTTTTTTTTTTATTCCCTGCTAGTATGGAGATACCTTTTTTTCTTCTCCAGAAGACTCTGGGTGGCATAAGACCTTTGAGATCTGGAAAAGCTCAGTAACCTCACTCAGCCTACAGTACTTCCTTTTAGTTGAATTAAACTTGCAGCATATGATTAAAAACTAATTTGTTAATATTTCAGTCAGAAGGAAGTGCGGCTCTGTAGTAATTTCAGTCCCTGGATAATGACCTACCAAGGAGAACCCCTTGACTGATGAGGTAATTATTTCTTCCCCTCTTGTTGAAAGAACATTTGCTCTGTTTAATATGGTGCAACTTCAGTTTTCACCTGAGAGATCACAAGAAATTAGTGTCTCGGCAAAAACAGTGAGTCATGAGCCCTTCATGGTTAGGTGAGGTAAGTTTTGGAGACATCAGCCACAGCAGTTCTCTTGAAATGGCATCTTCTCTCTGGTGGATCTGGTGGATTCTTCCACTGCTGCAAAGAAGCATTTGCCGCTTGTGTTTTGTCTCTTCTCTCAGACACTGCCAGTTGCTCTTGACAACAGAGATTCTGTTGCAGAGACAGGCGATGGGCACTGTCTTCCAGGAGATGTGATGGCTGGCAGCTCAGGATTGCAGGTTTTCCTCTGGTGATTAAGATTAATTTTACTGACACTTCAAATGGGCAGGACATTTTCTACAACACTGCAAGAGGGAACAGGTAGCCTTTGTCAGGCAGTAAGGTGTTCCAGGTACCTGTGCACTGACCTTTCAAAATTGTTTTTCCTCAGATATAGGTCTGGCTCTCCCATGTAATTCTGAATGCACACTCTATATTCTTATTGTGCCTGTTTATATATTGTTCAGATTTGTGGTTTGAAATCATGTTCCATTTTACCCATAAGTCCTTTCTTTTGCATTAAATTACATGTTTTTGTGCTGGGTTTCTTCTGAATCGTGCTTGCTGTTGCTTGAGGGCGGAGTATGGATCATATGGATGGTTAGGCTCAGATTCTTCTCCTATAATTTTTTAAAGAAATGAACTGAAGTTGAAGCAAGTGCAGAAAAACTTTGCCTTTTCATCTGCTACGTGTGCAGCTGTGTCTTGAGGAACTGAGTTCTGCTAATGTGTCCACTGCTGCCTCTCAGTGTGAATGATGATGGGTGGTTTATAGCTGAAGGCAACAGCGTAAGCTCTTCATATTTGGTTGCACTCATCAAATTGTGTGTTATTCCTCCTCTATTTTTTTTGCATTTTGCTGACAGCTCTTGGTAAAGATGATGTCAGTAGGAAGTGAAGGTGCAAACGCTGCATATCTTTGCAGTCTATATAGAATGAAAGGCAGTGCTATTTATTTAAGAACAAATAATGTTTTTCCTCCTTTATTTTGAGTTTTTTATTAAACCATCAAAATGGTAAAAGCTTTTTATAAACCAGCTTGGGCTGTTATTGACATGAAATAGTTGATTACAACTGTGAACCATCAACAACTCTAGTTTTCTGACAATGTGAAAGAAAAATATTTTCTGGTATTACATTACAAGATGCAGTGATTAGGGGTAATAACATTGCCATAATTTCATGTGTGTTACCCATGGTTATAAACTCAAACACATCCCTGGTGTTGAAATGCCCTGTGGGCATGCTGGATGTGTGGTAGTGTGCTGGGAATCTACCCCAGGGTCCCTTTTCTGTATCCACAGCTGTCTAGAATTGGGAAGAAAGTGAATTTGGCTATTCTTCCTCTATGTTGCTGCCATGGAATTTCCTAAGGATCATGTGTGCATCAGAGGAATGTCTGGGAAGAGGACTCAGACCTTTCCCTGCCCACAGCCATGTTTTTGTTCTTTTCTACCTGAAGCTCTCTGCTTGGAGATGCCTCTTCAACCCTCCACATAACCCCGGAGGAGCAGCTGGCTCAGGGCAAATTGAATACAGTCTGTCTCTACCGAGAGGTGAGGATCTCTGCATGGACACACATTGCAGAGAGGGGCTTGTGTTGGGAGGAGAAGCCCAGGGGGAGGTGGGTACAGCAAGAAGCTGAGAGGTTGAGGGGCTCCTGGGGCAGGAGGACCCACAGCTTTCCCAGGGTGGCAGGAAGGCTGATTTCCATAGTCTCTGCACTAAAGCTTGGTCACTGTGTCTGTACTCATGGAGTTGTTCTATTTGTGTTCCCTCCATCTTGCTGCAGATGTGGGATGTTAAAGATCCATTAGCTGATTCTGTCATAAAGTTAGGCTTTTCCTGTTCTTTGCCGAATCTTACACTAGGGAGGAGAAAAAGCAGCCTGAACTCGGTAAATATCACTTTAATAACAGTGTAATAACAAATAACACTATAATTTTATGTCTACAATTTATGTTTCTTGTATTTTTTAGACTCTGGACCAAGAAAGTGTAGTAATAACTGGTGTCAATTTAAATAAGGGAAGGATATAATCATAACCTTTGAAATAACTGGAACTTTTTATATACTTCGCAAATATATTCTCTGAAAGGTTATGCTAGACACAGAAATTTTAGTGTCTTTCTCCCCATAATTTCTTCAGTGCTGTTTTCTTTTTATTAGTGTAATTATTGCAGGTTAGCGCTGCTATCATTTTCTCTTTTCATGGCTCTGTAGCGTGCTATTATTTTCTGGAAGCAAAAAGTAGGTGTCTTTAATAGTGCCATTACTGTTCCTCAGCCTTTAAATTTCCTATAAAAAGCTAGTTAAGGGGTATGATCCTCATGTTAAAAATCACTCTCTGTGGAATGCAACAAGATGATTTATGACATAAATATAAACCCTTAATAGGCACCCAAAATGGCAACCCTCAGAGATTTAGTAGCACCAATGAATGATAAGCTTTTGATCACTTTAGCAGCACGTTCCTAGAATTTTATGCAGTGAAGGAAAATTTATTTCTTGAGCAATGGATCTCTGGGCATCAGCTTGTCCATGTTTTGTTCTGTTGCCCTGAAATGTAGGTAATTTATTGACAGCATTGAGATGCAGGGATGGCAGTCCTGAGGGTTTATGTTGTTGTAAACATAAACACTTAGAGTTGGTAGTGAAAATTCAGATCAGTTTAGGAGGACTGAAGGTTTCATTCACTAAATGGCTTGATGTCTCTTGCCCACACCGGGGAGTTTGTTGCTGCAAGTGGCACTAGTTGGTAATTCAGTAGCTGGAGCTCCTGGAGATGCCGAGTCAGCCCGAAGCTTTACGGCTGTGATTTTTGGTGCTTAACGTTTCTGACTGATCACCTGTGTGTTTTCCAACAGGTTTTGGTTATTCTGCAGAGTCACCCCATCCTGGCACCGTAGAGTAGCTGCTCTTCCCTGCAGCTCTGCGTGACTTACCCAGTCGTATACCAGGGCAGTGCTTCTTGTCTCCTTCCCCTCCTGTGCTGAAAGATATGTGGCAAGGTAGTTCCCCTATCAGGGAAGGCTGCATCTGTTATGAGTTATTTGGGTTAGCTGACCTTTGTCTGAGGCCCCATTTGGCTGCAGGAAGGAAGGTCGGGGCAGAGGGCCCTTGGCAGCAGAGCAATGGCTCTGTGAGCAGCCACCTACAAGTTAACTGAGTGTGCACTGAGTTGGGAAATAATTAATTCCTGAAGTACATTTCTCCGTGTTTCCCCCTTGAGTTTCAATGTAGCAACACAGAGGTGAATCTTTGGTCTGAATCTGATTCATCTCATTACTTTGAATGCTGAGAAACAGTATTTGTAGGTGTATTAGTGCTACCTGCTGTGCTTTTTCCCTCTCCGTCCACCAGGCCCTCTGCAATATGCAGGGCTGGACACTCATTCCTCAGGGCAGGAATTTGGCAACCAGTGGGTGGGGAAAAAAAGATCCACAAAGATATGGTTTCACAAAATGTTTGGCAGTGTTGGGAATGTTGCAATATCAAACATTACTAGATTTCATTTGAAATTCAGGTAACTGACCTCATTTGCCGTCAATATTTACTCAAACGGCTGAGAAACTACTTGTTCTCCAGGCTGCTAGAATATTAATTTTACTGCAGATATGTTCACTTTTGCTGTTTCCCTTTGGCATTTCTTTATTTGCTCCCAATAAACCCCTAACTCACGTAAGGTTTTGGCACCCTTAGCTAAGTCTTAATACTTAGCTGAGTGTTAGTCTGTACCTAAGGCTGCAGTCATGACTCTTTTAGCCATGACATTTTTTAGCCTTTGGAAGAAGTAAATGTTAGGAAAATAATTTCCTCCCTACACAGCTGTGTTCAGAAAGCTGCTAGTGAAAGCTATTGCTGCTAAAATAACACTGAATTTTTAAACAAGTGCTTCTCATCCTGTTATGCACAATATGGTGCTCTTTTAAAGTTATGAAATAATGTAAAGATTCTTTTTCATCTCTTGCTGCTTGCATACCATGAAACCATAGAGACTTGGTTGGCTGTGGCCATAGTCCTTCAAGCTAATTGTTAAGATAATATAGCTGCAATGTAGAACCTGCAGCAGCTTTTCTCCGCTAAACTCTTCCATGCAAGCAAGCATAATTGTTTGATATTTCAGTCTTCTATCCCACTTCAATTGCTGATGTTTGTTTCCCCAAGCCTGTGTGTCATATTCATGAAGGCACATCAGAATATATTCAGTTTTAAGGGCATTGTTTTTATTACTGGGTTTCTGATATAAACAGTTCATTCATCACCAAAATATTCTCATATGCCAACCCAAGAAATTAAAAGCATCTGGGAAAGATCGGCTAAATATTCTGACCTGTCCCTTTCAATTACTTTACAGTTTATATTTTGCGGTATAACCCAGGCCAGAGTTGCATGTATTTGACGTCTAAACATTTGTTTGACTCTGAAATGAGCAGGAGGGGGAAGTCTCTTTTAAAGTCCTACCATTTAACAGTCAAAGCCAGCTTTGTTATTACTTCTTTTTATGCTGGAAGTGCCTCAGGTGGGATCAGGAGCCTGCTGCTGCGCCGTGCAAGTTCTGACCTCACAGATTGGGTCTCTCTGGGACAGACAGAGGCTGCAGAGGGAGGGCTGAGGTGTGGAGTGAGTTGCCCTGGACTACCTGTCAACTCAGCAGCAAAGTCAGGAGTTTTGACCTATTTCTCTCCCTGCTGATGTGCTGAGGGTGGGTGTCGCATGTCGGGTGCAGCACAGTGCCCAGGGAGCACAGTTTGTGGGGCTGATGTCACCGGGACTGGCATGTCTGCCCCAAGCTCTTGGGGACCTCTCAGGGATGGGCCCCTGGAGGTCTCCTCATGTTCCCATGGCAGTAGCAAGATAGGAAATACAACCTTGAAAAAGTCTCTCTGAAAGAATCTTTGCAAAAGTAGTGGCAAATACGAAGGAAGCTGCGAGATTTGCTTGAAGCTTCCTCTGGAAAACATTTAGATCATTTATGGCTGTGAGCAGTTCTGCCAGCCCAACATCAAGCAGGTAAGCCCCTCTGTTCCTTGTCCCAGATGTATGCATTTTAAATGGGAACGTCACACTTGAGATCCAAGTCCCCAAACTATATCAGGTTTCTTGTGACATTGAAGTGGTGCTGTGCAAACAGAGCTGCGTGTCACTGTCGTGCGTTAATGACACCTCTCACTGTGTGCGATGACTTCAGACACAGAGCTCAGCGTGTCGTTTAGCAATGCTCTGCAGGGAGGAACCATCCCCTGTATTTAAGGTGGGGGCAAAGCAAAATCTCCCCTCTGCAGGGGAACCAAGAGGTGGTGCTGAGAATTAACAAGTAGGCTTGGGAAGTTTATAAATCTTGCTTTTCTTTCTGTGTAACGTTGAGCTGAGCCAACAACATCTGTGTCGAATTTCCATCAAACATGGTTAAAACCTGTCAGTTTTGAGCCCTCCTACATCACACATCTGTAACAGAAACTGGCATTTGAAGCCAAACTGAGCCATGTGAGCAGCGTGATCTGTCATTATACTTAAATGTACTGGGTAAAGGAGATAGTTTGTGCTTCTCATGCTCCGTGGCAGTGCTGAATCTGTATCTGATAAACTCTTTGCTTGTTGTTGTGGGACTGCCTGATGCCCTGATCTTGGGGAGAGGGTGGCCAGTGTGGAGGCATTTGGGCGCAGCCTGCAAATACTTGGGAGCTCATGTCTGTTTTCTGCTGCCTAGCATTAAGAACATCAACAGCTCTTGATGCAATTACATGCAGTGGCTGCCTGGCATAGCCTTGCTCTTCTACAGTGCTCTGTGATAGTTCCTGGGGAGCACTCAGTGTTGATGTATATTCAATACAGTGATTGTGAATTATGAGGTCAGTGGGTGAGGGAAGAAGCCATGTGCATTCAGGAAACCCTAACACAGTTGGTCTCTGGTCTGTATGTGTGTTGTCATGGTACATGTCTCCAAGGGACATGGAGCAGGGCTCTGTGGTCAGACCCCTCTGGCTCATGCTTTAAATCCCTGACTGCATGTAGCAATCCCCCCTCACTTACCTACACCAATGCTTGAGGTATTCTGGCTCCTGAAACACGGTTCTGGAGCATGTTGCCTGTTCAGTCTTTCCACAAACTATTTGGTTTGATAGATACAAGGGCAGCTTTGAGAGCTGGTCAGCCCTCCCTCTGTTTGCAGGTTGCCCATGTGCTTTGCATCAAAAAAGTTGCACATCAAAGTAGTTCAGCTGTTGGGAGGAGCATCTGTTCTCTGTTCATCCTTCCTCCCTTGACCAGGGCCAGATTGAACATGATCTGAACTGGCAGCATCATTCCTTCTTCCACCTGCTGCTGCCCTCACTGCCCACCAGGGAGCAGGGCGGTTTTCTCTCATCCTTGATCGACTCCATTGGCAATTCTTTGCAGTAACCTCTGAAAGCATTCCTTCATGCCCTGGGTGATGTGATTTCAGGCAGCCTCGAAGACTGCTGGGTCACTTGGACTGGTGTGTTTAGATACTACTTTATGCTGCAAACCTGTGGGAAAATAAAGTGCATCAGCTCTCACATAACAATATTCAACAATGTCCCTTGAACTTGGAGAAACTCGGGAGAGCTCTGCAAATGCAGTTTTCTCAGAAAATGTGTCGATATATCATGACCTGGGTCTCTTCCTGCATTCTTAAACACAGCAAGGAAATTTGTCTTTGAAGTGCCTTGCTTGCAGATACAGGTACCTTAAGAAAATCACATTCATAGATATGGGGTGCAGAAAGCTCTCCTAGATTTCCTGTGTAGTGAAGTTTAACTTTTTTCAGTTTATTTAATAAATATGGAATGGTTCCCTCACAGAAATAGAAGCATTAAGTACTGCAGAAATGAGTATTTTGCAGATACTTTGATTAGATTGATGGATACCTATCCCTTTCAACTTAAGCCAGTGTTCTACCCCAAAAGCCTATGGCACATTTGCATAATTAAAGTGCAATTAAAAACTTTCTGGAGAAGAAACTTCATAAAGTTGGTGTGGGGTGAGGGTTAGAAATCTTTCTCACATCTCCACCTGAGTAACCCAGGGAGCCAGGATGGCTTGTTTGGAGCTACCAGATATTTTTCCTGGTCTTTTTTGAGGATTTCTTATGTGCATCAAGAGCCCAACTCTAGGCTTGCTAAAATTTTCTTCTATTGCCTCCAGTAGCAGAATTGGAAGGTATTTTGAGGAGAAAATGGGGTTGTGGGGAGGAAGCCAAAACAGTTTTGTGGACCCACATGAAATGAGGCACCACATGGTCACTCTTAGTTCTCTTATTTTCCTGGGCATTTGCATTTGGCTGTTTGACTTGGCTTCACATTGTTGCTTGAAGATGTCAGTGAAGAGCTGGAGTGTTTTACTGATGCTTTCTTTAGTGTTGCAGATTTTGTCCTTTGTGGAAGCTTTACACATTAATACCTTTTTTCAAATGAGTATAATCAATCTATGACTGCAGCCAAGGACTTCATGACAGCAGTATGGATTCTATCTAGACCCCTGTGGATTTTGGATCATTCTAGGCTTATAGGTTTCTTCCTATTTACTGCAGAGACTTGCCCCAAAAAACATTTAATACCTGAGCACAGCCTCAGGGGTCTGTTCACATTCAATAGCAATTGATCCAGGTGGAAAGGAACAGCAGATCTGATGCTAGTGCAGCATGAGGGAGAAATTAAAATGCTCTCTGAAGTTTCCCCTGAATGCTGGTCTGGGATTCGGACCAGAGCCAAGCTTCATGCACTGCTTGAGACTTGCCTGTGCACCTCTCCTACCTGTCCTGTCCTGCCAGGGCTGCTTCTCACAGCTGTGATCCCTGGGTGAAACCCCAGAGCAGGGACGGTGCTCCAGGAACCTGGGCCATGCTGTGGCTCATGTCCCAGAGTGCTTTCCCTGTGGGAAGGAGGACCCTTAGGAGGTTCTGTGGTGGTTGTGGTCTGGGGTAGCCACCTGGGCTGCTCAGAGCAGCCCTCCTTGCCCCTAGTGCCCGGGGGGATCAAACGACTCCAGTCCGTAAGCAGGGGGTAATTATGGGAAGCGTTGTACTCCACTGAGCTTTTATCTGGTGGGAATGTTAATCACGTCTCTGTATTTGGTATAAATATTTACATCTGAACTGTTTTAATTGGAAACTACTGTTGATTTTAAAAACATTCTACACAAGTGATGCAGCGTCTTTGCATGCTTAATGGAAAGAACTGGTTTCATGTGTGATTTAGGGTACTAAATAACATATTAAGTTATGCAGAGTAAAATGTAAATGTATGTTTCTTATTTATGTTTTTCAGGTAAGAAATTGCATTCCGTTAAGCAAGGCTGCCTGAGGGAGTTGACAGATGCTGGCTCTGTGCATTCATTTGTAAGCTACCAAATCATGCAAAGTATTCTATCATTAATCCTGTTTGATATTTTGGCAGCTTTCTGAATTAAATTATTGCTTTTAAAATATCCAAGCAAAATATTTCCTCAGAATTCTGTTGTTCTTTTCCTTTCCTTTGCAAAAATGTTCACTAAATACTATCCAGATTAAAAAATCGTTTCTTGTCCTTCCATAGACCTCCATGTTTTTCAGTGAGTTTTGTATATAAATCATGCCTGATTACTCTAGACCTTTCTGATATCTCTCAGATAATCAGTTTTACAGACACTTCTTTAAATAAATGTCATAACAGGCAGTCTACAGCTCTAGTTGTGTTATGTATTTATGTATTGCCAACCAGTATTTCATCTCCACATGATATATTCTCCCGCAGCCTCAAAGCTTAATTTTGCCTACCCACTTCTTTTTTTTTTTTTTTTTCCTTCTTATTTTTGGGTCCCTCTCTGCAGTAAGCAATACAAAAGGCATAAAAGTGTTGCTTCCAGTCTCTTACAGCTAGGAAGTCTACCAACTGCAATCAATAACTCTGCATTTCTAGGGTAAATTAAATGAAAGCAATATACATGATTCTCCCTCATTACACAGGAGAGGAACAGAAAGCTAGAAAACGTGATCTGGTTCTTGTAGATACTTGATGAAAAATAATACAGCTTTTCAGGAAAGTAGCCACCAGGAGTCTAAAATTGATTTTCTTCATTATTGCTGCTTGAGATTTGCATTTTTCATATCCAGAAACTTTTACAGTGGGAGACATCTTTCCTTCTGAAGTAGTTCAACTGGTAAGACAAAGAGAGAAAAGATTTTTCTGTAGACACCAGAGAAACCCTCCAGCATTGCTTCATAAAGGCAAAGCTACTGTTTGTCTTTGCCGTGGATACAGTGAGGCACAGGTGCAGGAGAGCTAATTCAAGTCATTAATCCTAATATGACTACATTTCTTGGCCTTTCAGTGCAAAAAGGGTTGTTTGAAGGAGGTCACAATTTAAATTCTGGAAGTAGAGGGAGAAACTTACCCTAAAATGCAGTGGGGGCTGCATGAGCTCCAATAAGGAGCTCTTTTAATTCTGCTTTTTAGTTGTGATTATTTTCATCAGCAGAACACTTCTAGCAAATACCCGATTTAAAGCGTGGCCAGTCTCATGAAGTCAAAGGGGGGGTTTAAGCTGGTGTGGTAGAAACTCCTGTGGCTTGGCATGACCTGGGAGCTCAAAGAGCCTTGGGCAGCACTTGGGGCTCATTGCACCCCCTGTCCTGAAAAACACCCCTTCCCTCTCTGCACCAGAGCAGCATGGGAGGCTGCAATGAACAGCAGCTCTGGCCAAGAAGTAACAGCTGTTTAAAGGGGTCAGTGTTTATAGGCTAACCAGGCATGGCTGTAGTGAAGAGAGCTGCTATTGGCCTTTAAACTGAAGAATCTGAGAGTTAGGCTCAAGTAAAACCCTCAGCCGATGTGCTGCCCGGCTGCTTGGTTGCAATCTGTTCCTCAGCAAATGTGGACTTGTGTTGGGTGATGGCTGGTGGCATGTTGAGAGTGGCTACCAGTCTTTTGGATGATGTGGGCAAGCTTTAATTGTTCTTAGCTGAGCATAAGGCTGGGAAAATATTTGGCAGGAAGATGCGTTTGCATTTTAATTAATCAGTGTCTTTTTCCTGGAAACAAATTGAACCCTGAGCGTTCGGTTGGCTTTGACAGTGGAGAGCAATGTCCTCAGCAGAGCTCACAGTTTACCTTTCAGTTCTAAAATAGAGCCCTGGACCTGGGAAAAGAAGGTTATATGGGGGTTACGCTGGTTTAGAATTTGCCCTGCATCTTCATTTTGATTCTCTGCATGATGCTGTCAGCCAACAGAAGTGTCCCTATAATATGATAAAGGGGAAGGATGTGAGTGTTTTTCTTGCAGAAGTTAAACCCAGATTTATATATCTGGCAAATTGGCTCTGCTGAAGCAGTGTGTGAATTTTCAAACTGCATGCTGTGCTGTAGAGATTCCTCTTGCCTATCCCCTTTCAAACTGTTTCCTCAGAAGGAGAAGTGCCAGCATAATTTGAATATGCATAAACTGTGGAGGAAATGATGGTAATTAACAGCAGGGTGCCCAATTTTGAAATACTGTATTTATCATTCTTTATAGGTCTTTTTTTATCATTTTCCCTTTCCGTTAGGCAGGGAAAAATTTCTCTCAGACTGTGGCTGAGGAAAAATAAAAATGCTTTGAGGTTTTCTTGTGGAAAAAGAGAGAAGGTACATAATCTGAAAAACCCAGAGCTTAGTCCTGTCATTCTTGAAGTCAGCTTCAAGGCTGTTGTTGATTTTATCAGTACTTGGTTTGAACCCATAGACTGTAGCTCATCCAGACATACTCCAGACTACTGTAGGACTAAATCGGTAGGATAGGAATAGGTTACTCTGCTTTCACTGTCTATGCTGCTACCTTTAGATTTAACACAGAATTTCATTCTTATGCCAAGTTTTAGGCATATGGAATATTAACATTATTAATTCATTTTTGCCTTTGTGAAGAATTCAAATCAGCTGGAAACTTTAATCTTACAATTCAAAACATAATTTAAATCCATAAGGAATTACAGTTGTTGTTAATGACTCTCACGTAATTAATTTCTTCATGAAACAGAATGAATGCTTGGTGTCTCAGGTACTAAATGGTCTATATTCTTACGATGCGATTTCAATTTTAATTTAATTAAACTGTGGGATATCTAGTTGAGAAACATTATATACGAAAAAGAACTTACTTAATGTGAAAGGCAGAGTGCTATTATTCTTGCAGTGATAAAACCTAAATCAGATGGAAGTGGAAATCTAAATCAAGTGGAATACTAGTGCAGAGCCGGTAATCTCTGTTTAGAATGAGAAACTTTGCAGTCAATAACTTAATCTCATTTGTTTTCAGACCAGTCTTACTTTAAAAGGGGCTTTTCTTTCATTGATTTGAGCTCTTCTGCAGAGCACGTTATGGCATCTGAGGTGGCTTGCACAAGGCACCTGATTTTGTTCATTTATGGCACTTTTATACAGCTGTAAATCCACTGCATGAATGCTCAGCTGGCCCTGAAGTCTCTTAAACTCAATAGATGGTACTGGTTCACACATTTCTTGCCTGCTGTCTTTGCTGAGGTGATTACTGTTTTGCAAAGGTTTATGAGAAAAGATTTGAGCTTTTGTGTGAGCTGTGGCCTGTATGCCGTGGGTTACTGTGTTGGCTTTGGGGGTTTTTTGTTTGTTTGTTTTTTGTTTGTTTTTTTTGGTTGGGTTTTTAACAATTGCATTGTAACTCAGTGTTTTGGGAACATATTGTCTTTATAAACACACGTACTGTGTACTACTTGTGTTTGTGGTGAATATCATCAAATCGTTTGGGTTGGAAAGATTTCTGGGAGATTATGTAGTTCAACTTCTTGGTCAAAGCTGGGACAGCATTGAATTCCGATCAGCTTGCTCAGGGCTTTGTCTGGTCAGGTCTTGAAAGCCTTCAGGGACAGAGATTCTTCGGTTCCTCAGGGCTTCTGTACCAATCCTTAATTATACTCAGTGTGTCCAGTCCATCCAGTCCACACTGTTGTATCTCCTTCTCCCCCCATGTACCTCAGTGAAGAGCATGGCTGTGTTCTCTGTAAGCCCTGCCTAGGTACTTGGTGGCTTCTGTAGGCCCCCTGATGTCTTCTCCTTTCCAGGTTAGACTAACTCAGCCTGGTGGCCTCGGATGGACTCATTCAAGCTGATGAACATCTTCCATGTTTTCAGGGGACCTCCAAACTGGAGGCAGTATTCCAGCTGTGGCTGAACGAGTGCTGAGTAGAAGGGATTAATAATTTTCCTTGAATGAGGGGCTTCTGCCCTTCTTGCTGCAGCCTTGGATCCTGGTAGCCTTCACTGCTGAGGTGTCACATGTTGCCAACTGTCCACCCAGATCCCAGGTCCCTGTGCAGTGTTCGTGCAGATGTGGTCCTAGACAACAGTTTGCAGAACACTGTTTTTTACTAAGCAAGGTAAACACTGCATTAATATCTTAAAACTTTGACTGACATCTGCTCTCTTGCCAAAAGAGTGAGCCATCACCTGGTATTAATTAAAACCATCCTGCTACAGCTAGTGGCTAAAGACCAAACTCAGGCATATGCATCTTCTGTTTAAGCAGAGAAGTTGTTTTAAGCATTCATGTGACTCTCCTGGCATCCTGTTTCTTTTAAAGGCCAAATTCAACTCTTTCTCTTGACTCCCCACAGGCTTTGAGCTGTGCCTAAAACATTTCCTTTCAGTCAAAAGCTGTCCAACCACTGCTTTCTAGACTGCCCACACACGCACTGAAAGAGCCATGTGGAGGCATTAGAGAGTGAATTAGAATGAATTAGAGGAGCCAGGTTTTATAAAGGCTGTAGGAAATGCAATGTAAATGCTAGTGACAGAGAGGAACTGCCAGTTCCTTCAAGCTGAAATCTTGTTTACGTCTTTGTGTGCGTGCTTTTTCCTTTTTTACAGAATACGCTGCCTCTATCCCTTCCTCACAGCTTATTGCTGTCTTTGTCTAGCAAGTCACTTGTCTTCACTTGTGGACTATATTTATCTTCATCCAAGTCACCTTTCTCAGTTAATAGCAAATTTTCCACTGCTGACGTTGGTGGGACCCTTTCCTCTGTCCTCTCCTGTTCCCAATCTGCACAGCCTTTCTTCCCAAAACAGACCTTGGACCCCAGGCACCATTTCTCTATCACATCAGGCACAGTTTAAAAACAGAAGCTGTCATTCAAACCCTTGGCTTTTTAAATAACTTTGTTAGAGCTATGAGGTCCAGCTATGTTCTAGCACTTACCTTTTCTTAATATAGCTAGAAGTTTAAACACAGTTTTACTTCTCAAAATCAACCCCAGATCTTCACCCAAAGGCAGCCCAGGATTGGTAGACATATTGCTGCTTGCAGTAGCCGAGCTTTTAATTTATTAAACTTCTGACAGTGCTGCAGTGAGAAATGAACTGGTGTGCCAGTGCATCCTCTCCTATGGGCTGCCTGTGTGCTTCCAACACTCCTGAAAGTCACCTTTTCTCCATCCATCCAAATACTCTGGAAGCGCTGGTTAGGTAAGACTTGACCAGGTTCTGTATAGTATTTTGCACCATGTTCTGTATAGTATTCATAAAATGTGCCCCAGGTGTTTGAAGCCTCCCATAAGCTAAAGTGATGATGGCTGCCTGGCACGCAGCAAATCTGGATCTGGGATGAAGATGTCCTGGGGAGCTGCAGCACAGAGGTGTGTCCTGCTGTGAGGAAACCTCCTCTCCTACCGAATCCCCAGTGGGATAGAGAGGTCTGTGGGTGCATAGTTAACACCTCGTCCCTGATGATGTGTTTATGGGTTTGTCTTTTGAGCACTGAGCGGCATCTGACCCTGCCTAAGCCTTTTGCTATGTTTGGGCAGCTGCTGGAGTTGTCTGGGGCTGTCCATCTCCCTCCAAAGGCATTCTGTCCTGGTGGTGGGGTGTTGGACCTGGGAGCTGTGCCCTGTCTCTGCTGTCAAGTCAATGTGTAGCCTTGGGGCAGTCAGTTTAATCTCAACTTGATCTCCTCTGAAGATCTGACCTTATTTCCCTACTGTGTAATTTTTACAGCCACATGAGGATTGAAGATTAATTAGTTAATGTCTATGAAGTGTTTTGAGTGCTTTATTTAAGGGTGAAGTATTATCAAAATTCTCTAGGGAAGTGTCACTGTCTTTAATGTATGTACTGGTGTCTGTCCTTCCTAGAAACTTGTAAAATATAAATCCTGTTTCAGGCCCTTTGATTTCCACATCTTCATTATTCATCTTCCCCTATTTTGAAATGCATTTTTCATTTTATTTGACTTAGAAACATACCTTCTATGTGGCAGTAGTATGTAAAGTTAATTTCAGTTTTTGGACATTTTATTAGTTTCAGCAATATTTTTGGGAGGTAATACCATACACTGTAGTCTGTAGAATTGAGGGACTGGTCTAATTCTTCTGTGTAATTTTAACTGCATGTACTTTTCTAAAATGGCTATATCTTCTACATTTATTTTCATCCTAATACATCTACACAGTACTTTAAAGAATGAAACTGTAATGACTCAGCAGTCAAGAGGATGCTTAACCTTTGTTCACCATGTTACCTAATGAAATACTGAGAAAAAACCACACTTTGGATGTCTCTTTGGAGAGCTGACCATTACAACGTGAGATGGAAAGCTGGCCTTCTTGCCTCTGCATCTAAGATAAACTGCTTTGTATATTTTGACTTCAAGTTTTCTGTCTCCTGTGCAGAGTTCATCCTGTGACTTCTGCTGTGGTTCTTATCCCTTAATTCCTTGCTCCTTCCTGTCTCTAATGTTGTCATCACCTCTTACTTAGTGGAAAGCTTGCAAATATGTGAATTAATAATTTTTCCTTCTGCCTGAAGTTTTCTCCCCAGGGATCTTTAGAAGGCAATTTCTTTTCTCTATATCAAGGTGGCAGAAATCAGAGCCTTCATGTTGCTGGTTCCATGTAAAGGCATTTGGTATCTTTAAAGCTGTCTCTCTTCTTAGTAATAATCTGTCCTATCCTCAAAATACATATTCTATGCCTGTCCACTCCAATGAGCTGTTATACATCTTGCTTTCAGAGGAAACCCTGTAGATGCTGTCAAGTCTGTGGTCTCTTAGACAGTTCAGGAATCCTGAGGCAGCGCCTGGGTAAACTTCTTTGTGGTCTAAAGCAACCCTTGCTGGGGGCCAGAGCAGAAGGACAGCAGGGGACAAAGCCAGACATGCCTCCTCCCACCAGATGTGTACAGGAAGGATGGGATTAGCCTGGCAGTACAACCAGCAGCACCTGAGTTTTTGTCCAGGTTGCTGGAGGGCACAGGAACTGTGCCTGGACGAAGTGGTGTTTTCCCATCTGCTGTCTGCAGGCTGTTGTGGGAGGCCCCCAAGGGAAGAATCTCAAGTTCTACATTTGCTCTTGCTCTTTTGGCCTTGGCACCAACACAGGGACTGTATTTGGCATGAAAACCGCTTTTCTGCATGGCAGCTTGTGATATAAATGGTGCCTTAGGTCTAGAATGGATTAAATAGGACTCCAGCCTCTGTATATTGTGTTTACAGATATATATTTGTTGATCCATATGGGAATTGCTTTCCATTTTTAGCATATGTATAAAAATGCACACTCTGTATAAATGTGTGGCCTTTATAAAGACCTGAAACCAACTCCCACAATGCTAACACATTTACAGAAGTTCCAGGGTACTGCAACCAAAACAATCCAGTATTCAGCATCCTGAAGACTTGCCTTCTGACACAAAGTGAAGTCATTCTCGCACAGGCCAATATTCTACTTTACCAATATGTTTTTGAATACTTTGGGGAGGTCTGGAATGACCTGGCAATCTAGGTAAACTGCCTCGTGATTAGAAGAAATGGGAAGGCAGATGCCAGCCATTACAGAAGTGTCAGTACAGGAGCATTTGTCTGTATTGCTGACTCTGAACTTAATGTTCACAGACAAAATCATGGCTTAATTTCATGTTAGTGTTGAGAGCAGACCTGTGTTGTAGGGAGGTTTTCCACTGCTGTTCCTGGGATATCTGTACCAGTCCTTTTTTCCTGTCTCCTCTTCAGCAAGGCTGCTCACAAGCTGGCCAGGGGAGCCAAAGCATTCTAGGCTCTGAACTCGGCATTAATTTTTGCATTGTTGAAGTGCCTGGGAGCTCACCAGGACCTGTGCAGTTAGGAGCAGGAAATGCAAAAGCCACGTGTGTCCCGTGCACTGTAGTCTCAGGTTAAGAGAGGGCCAACAAATACAAGGCTATTCTCAGCCCAGCAGGGAGAAGTGAGCAATCACATCATCCAGCAGTGCCAGCACAGCCTCTGTTAGTGCATCATCCATCTCAACGTGGACTCGGTGCTGACACTGGAGAAGGGATGACTTTCACTTCTACTGTTTCTCCAGGACTGTTGGGTGAAGACAGCTCTTTCATGGCTGTACGTCCCCAGAATAAGTATTACTGCCAACAGTGGCTTGCACTTGGTCAGCCTTCTGGAAATCATTGCCTGTGCTCTCATTTGTAAAAAGAGAGAAAAGTAAATTTGTATAACTCTTAAACTTGCCCCCCCCTTTTTTTGGTTGCATAATTATGTAAAATACAAAAATATCCTGAGATAAAAATGAGTGTTTTGGTCTAATCATTTCCCATAAATATTTCATTGGTGTAATTACCTGCTACTTTAAATTATTTTCCTGTGTGGCTTGTGCCTGATAAAAACACAAAATCTAATTAATTTCTTGAGTGTCAGGTTGAAGTAAGTGTGGGGATGTATTTGTAAAACCTATTAGGAGAAAGGGGGGAAAAATAAAGTCTTTCAGGGAACAAACATCCAATTGTTTTCGGTAATTTGAGATGAAATCAAAAAATACCCTTCCACATTTGTGAAAATCTCAGCAGTTCACTTGATTAAAAGGTATTATGAGATGTAGGCTCTAGGAATGTATAGAAAGAGAACAAATCAGGTCTGAATACCTTTCTCTTTTTTCCCCCTTTTCTTGTTTTAAAGATTTGTGCTAGAGAGCTGATATGTAATACTGCAGCAAGTCTGAAAAATCTGTCTTAAAGTCCTGTAAAAAATACTGTGATGCCTTTAGGGAATTTTGTTTTTTGCCTTTTTTCCCATCAACTAATTTTCTTTATTTTTTTCAATAAATGACAGAGCATACCATAAAGGCAATGTTTTTTCTAATGATTTTAATGACATAAACTAGACTAGAAAGATTTCTTCAGAGTGTTTTGCTTCTGTCTGGAAGACTGAACTGGACTGTAGCATTGTAGAGAGTTCTTCATCCTTTGTCCAATTTTTTGAGATCTTTCTCCCTTTAATTAGAGTATCTTTTTTTGTTCTTATATCCACACCAAAAAACCAGCTGATATCAGCAGGCTCAGATCACCATGGAGATCTTCCTAAAGTGAAACCTGCTATTAGTTACTATTGGCCAGTAACACAAAGCATTGTGGATCAACAAAAGCCAGCTCCCTGAAATCCCAAATCCTCTTGGGTATTTCATACCTCATAGAAGAAGCTGCAAGTTCATAGCCTGATCCCTGATAAAACCCAGCCCTGCAGCTCCCTCTGGAATTGCATGGGTGTGTTTTCCCAGGATGCCCGTGCCTGCACCCTGGGAATAAGTAAGCCATTGCAGAGGATGGAGCGATGTATCATGCATGAGCACATTGCTGATTAAAATTGCATGAAAACAAGAGATTCCTATGTTCTTGAGGTAGGAAAGAGTCTGAGTCTATTAACTTTGAATTTCATCAGGGTGATCTGAGCGCTGTGAGCAAATCCTGCCACGTGATGAGAGAATAATTGATGCCAAAAATCCATATATTTGGGTCTGAATGCAGGCAGCTGCAATGAGAGGTTCTTTGCTTACACTGAGCAGGGTTGCTTTGTACTTCAAGGCTCCCTAACACCAGTACCCAGTGGGTGGCAGTGCGCTAGCTTTGCATGATTCTATGTGCTTTTTTTTTAATTCTCCAGCTAGTTTCCATGGTGATGACTGCAGCTTTGATGCCTGTGCAAAAGCGGAGAGGGAAAGAGAAATAAGAGGGCGATATTGCATTAAACTAAGACTTTGGTAAGCCATGAAAGTCACAGTGGTCACAGCAAAGAGCAAGTTCTGCCAGTAAGGCAGTAGTAAACACAAAAATCGTGAATGCCTGAAGAGCAGCTTCCAGAAAGCTGTTCTGATGGGGTGGTGTAAAGGCAGCAATAGTCCTGAAAGATTTAGAGAGAGGAAAGACAAGGCAAATGTCATGTATTTACATTAACCAATAAGACTCACTGCTGGAGTTTTTAGAGGATTTTTTGCATTATATGCGTAAAGTTGTGATAAAAATCGTAACACACAGTAAAATTGAATGTGGATTCTCATGACAGTAGTTTAAAGTGATAGATCTAAATAACATTGTGGATTTAAATGCCAGGTCAGAGAAACATTGTTTTTTATGAACTGATTTAAGTTTTGCATTGATTCAATTTTATTTTCTGGTACATGAAATAGTTGTCAGGCTGGAAATTTGGATTTATTAAAACTGTACCTAAAATTTCCTTTTGCACATATTGCACATCCTCTGCAGCAGTAACCTCCAAATTACACAGCAGAGGTCTTGGTATTCAGGCACTGCAGTAATTGTCGATACTGTTGACTTTGCACCATAATCTTTTGTGGCTGCTATGAGACGTGGCTGAATTTAATGCCCACAATCTACAGCTTATCAGCACAGATTGATCCGGGGCTGCTTTGTGTAGGAGCTGCTGATCAAGGAGTGCAACAGGTCTGTTTCTCAGACCTGCCTCTTCCTTACTGCTTCAATTCAATCAACTTGTCCTGCTTAGCTTGAGCAGCGTCTGTCAGATGGAGGGGGTCTGCCAGCCCTTGTGAAGGGGCAAAGTCCGAACAGGCAGTGCAGCATCTGGAGCTCTGAAACCACGCTACTTGCTTCAAATTGAACTGCGTATCAAAATTTTTGTGGGTGTTTTGTTTGGTTGGTTTTTTTAAGAGGAAAAGGGATATTTAGAGGATGCTTTACCAGTGCAGCTTGTGGGAGAGCCTGTGTGGGTCATGGTGGTCCTTCTCCAAACTTCTTTAGGCTTCCAGTAAAACTACATCCCCAGTTCATCATGGGTGATGTCATTTTCCCAGTTCTTCTGCCTCCCTCCATAATCTCTCATCACCTTTGCCCTCAGGCTCCTTGATCAGCACCCAGACACCTGCACAATTAATCCCTCTTTGAGAGACTGCCTCACTGAGGATCTCGCCAGCCTCTGAAGTGATATTGCTGAACTCACCTTCAGACTCTTGCCTTCCACAGCAGATTTGCAGCTTGCCTGTTCCCTCCAAATCATGCCCGATGTGCAGCCTCAGGTGGTACAGCAGGAAGGCTGGAGTGTGCCTCACTTTTGTGGGGCTTGGATTTAAAGCTTCGTGTCTGATGTTGGTTATTTGGTTTTTGAAGGAGATATACGTGTAGTAGGATTTGGAAAACTTGTTGGAAAGACAGATAGATAGCTGCCTCTTGACTGCTAGAGGGGCTCCAGGGATGAAAAACCTTGTTCACAGGAGCTGCTGTGTGTGTTAGTGCTTCTGGGTGTTCAGTTTTCTAAAGGTTTGAACAAGAGATGAAAAGACAGTAGCCAAAGAGATTGCTGGGTCTTCTTTTTCTGTTCTGTGGTTGCTGGGCTCTGGATGTACCTTTCTCTCTTGTTCTCTGTGTGCACATTTCTTTAATGAAAGGTGATCAGCCACATTAGTCATACACTCTCCAGTCCTCAAAGCAGCTCTTTTGTGTGGGGGGTGTTTGGGCATTGCTGACTGTGGCTCTTCAACAAGTGATCTTTACATCAAAGGGTGACCAGATAAGATTAAATAGAATTTTCTACTGTGTTTAGTACAGAATATCTGAGGATATTTTTTCCTCTGTAGAGTTAAGTCACATTTCAGGGAGGTGTCTTGGTCAAATTGACTTCACGGGCATGAAACCTTCATTGTCATTCTGGAAAATCAGCGTACTCAGAGAAGTTGTTTTCAGGACTTATGCAGGTTCTTGCAAGCTGTTTGAGTGATGCTAAATATATTGCAGGCAAGAAAAGCTGACAAGGGATCGTATCTGCCAAATTTCTAATAGCAACTTTGTAATTTCATTGCTTTTTCAGAAACAAAAAGAAGAAAAATACTGTTAACTTGGCAAAATCTGTTTTTCTGTTTCTTGTGGTGTGGTAACAAACCTTACTAAAATAACTGAATTTAAGTCAGCAAAAATATAACCTGCTTTCAACAAAAATTAACCCTACTAGTACCTAAAATTGCTGTATGACTTTCCTTGTTGAAATACATCACCCTTCTCCATTCGAGTTAGGCAGTCTGAGGCTCAAGACTTAAGGATTAGTAGAGGGCTTAATTAAAACATCATCATCAGTGTTGTCCCTGAAGAATCAAAATCCTGACACTCTGGTTACTGAACTATATTTGAGCCTTAATTTTAAATGACTGCCTTTTACTTTAAAGGGATCATCACTTAGAAACTTAAATATACCTTTCTTTTCAGAATTGTTGCCTCATGTGTGTTTGCAGATCAAAATCATTCTCGCTATTTTATTAGTGCTGTGATCCCATTTTCAGGTTACAACAATGCATTTAGAGTTGTGCCAAGTTAATGATGTTCATTCTCTTGACTCTCAAAATGCAGTATTAATGGTTGAACAAAGTCTTTCGGATTAGCAGCATTCATCCTCCCCAGAGGTCCGTCTTTCCCACAAGGCTGAAGACTGATAGCACTTTGGCTCTAGCCTGTCGAATAAGCCTAAGCAATGCATACCAATCTCAAATGCTAAGCTTCAGCAAAAAGTCTTCTTTTTCAGTCTTGGCAAGGAACACTGAAGTCAATAAAAATTTAAAATTAAAAATACCAAAGGAGTCTAACAAGTTCAGGCATTTGGTAGTAAAGAAAAGAGAGCTCAGATGTCTAGGGTTGTGATCGGGTTTCCAAACTGGGGACAAGAAGCTAGAAGTTCTTATTATATTGTGGTTGTCTGGCCTATCCTATTTGTGATATATTTGTGTAACAGAAGATGCTACAGCAATTGGTGTTTGGTGCAGCTTTTGGCACTCTGAGGTAGAGTTCACCTGCCTGTGACTAAACCAGGGCTTTGCACAACACGTATATTCTGTGCAAGGGGAGTATTGAAAAGATTTCTGTAAGATTTTTTTGCTAAGTCAAATGCATGAAAAAGAGCGTGCATTAAATGATAGAAAATACTTGATTTTCAAAAGGCTGCAATGAATTACGAATAAGCTTAAGTTTGCATATTTTAAGGTTTAAGGAAAACCTGTCTTAGTTCTTGATTTTCTTTCTGAATTGAAACTGTGCATGTTGCTAGAGCAGGTGGTGAGAGCCTGCCTTTTCTAGGAGCTTTAAAAATCAGTTTTTTTGTTTAATCAACTCAGCTTCCCTGAAATTATAGGAAGCCAATCCTGACACTGCCTTTGACCTTTCCGTGTTCTTCATCTGGCACATTAAACAGTTTGTGGCCAGCCCTGTGCTACTAAACGTGTGACATTTGTTAGAGCTTTTGCTTTGGTAATAGTGGAGGTTTGTGAGCCTTTGCAGATAAAATACCTTAATTCCTGGGTACCTGCAATTTCAGGAGACTGGATTTGACATAGATGGTAGCCTTCAGCGTTATGTTTCTCAAGTGATTAGGTGGAGATGTGACTATCTTGGCTTCCACTCTCATGGTTACAAGTTCTGTAATTGCCTGTGTATATTCTGTGTCTGCAGTCTGAAATCACATATTAAAAAAAAAAAATAAAAAAATTCAAACGCATTTGGAGTAGCCTCTCTCTTCGTGACTTGTGGTTTGGGCTCTTTCATGAGCTGTGCCAGTCTAGAATGGATTAAATAGGACTCCAGCCTCTGTATATTGTGTTTACATACAATTGTGTTTACATCCTAGAATGACTTCAAGAAAATAATGACCGTGCTGTATCGTAGGATTGAACGGCTGAAACTTGAAAGTCAAGTTAAGAATTCCTTATAAAACTTCTCTGTTTGCCTCTCACTCAAATGTGAGTAAATTAGGTGTAGTGTCACTCAAGTCAGTGGTTCAGAGGGAATGTAACTAGTTGGAGTACGTGGTCCAATATTTCAGGAGATGCCAGTTTAAGGGGTTCAGGTAATTCACGTGGTCTATGATTCATATCTCTGAATGTCACTTCAAGGTTCTTCCGTGTTTTGGATATAACACATCCTAGACACTTGCAATTTAAGCACAACTCCTAGGCACAGACTGCTTAGCCAAAATGACCTATCTGTGACTTTTAAAAAATTCAAAAGGACAAATCTTCTGTGTTATCTCTAAATGTCAACATTGAATCTACTTGATTTTCTGCAATAAAAACACGTGTGGATGTAAATGCAATGTGCATCAGAGCAAGTTTCCCAGTTTGCTGACCGGATTGAAATCTGCTGTTGGTTAGTAAGGATTTTCTCCACTTGTAGTCAGTCTCTCCCTATGGAGGCATAGGCCACTTTGATGGCTGCGTGTTTAAATTATTTACCAAGCATTGGTCTTGATTTTTTTTTTTTTTTTAATTTTTTATTTTTGGTGTGGCAGCAGCCTGAAGCCACCCAAACAATGGAGTGGTGGCAGTACTGGAGACCAGCTGTGTAAAATAACATCTTAGCTGGCTATTTCAGTCCCCCAAGCCTGCTGACAGCAAGTGAAAAAAGCACAAACCACGCCTATGCTTATGTCCTGGCTACGCATGCAAGCAAAAGATTTCCTCATGGCTTTTACATTAACGTGCTCTAAACTGCTAAGTCAGAGCTCTTATTTTCCCCTTGAGCTGGCAGCGTGGGCCAGCTCCCTTTAATCCACACATTAAGCACACATTTTAAAGTGTGTTGTTTTTGGAAAGATGTTCAGCAACTTCCCTTTTGAATCCAGACGCAGAGGTCTCTTTCCAGAATTGATGGCCTGTACTCGAGTGAACTGCTCTGTCTCTGGGCTTTGTGAAAGACTAAGTCTGTGAGTTCAGGGATCACTTTCTAAATGGGGCCTCGTAAAAGGCAAGGTGAAAGGAAGGGCAGCTTGAAGGGAAAAAAAAATTAGATGAACCTCAAGAGTTTGGTTTGGCACAAAACAGTGCAAGTTCATTTTGCTGTAAAAACTTTTACTGGACTCTCCCCTGTTTTAATTATACTTTATTTTTTACTACTTTCATCATGTATTAATATATAAAGCATATGGATGTGGCACTGTACAAGTGTTACTTAGTTCCTTGAGCCTTAACTTCTGTCATGCATCCAACCAGTGGTATCAGAGGAATGGTGTCCTTGTGGCTTTCCTCACCTTGCCCTGTTAGGCTCATGGTGGTACCCAGCAGGGACAGCTCCATACTCACAATGCAGGGTGCCAAATTAACAGAGCAAACCCACAGCTTTACTTTCCTGTATACTTACAGTCAGTGCAATTATCCAACCAATGTTCACACCTCTCACTAATGCCTTATGCCTCGTGAAGAATGCCCTTCTTATGGATGGAGGGTGGCAGCTGGGTGGAGAGTGTGTACCAGCAGTTCTGCTGGCCTTCATAGTCTGTTGTGGGGTCCAACAAAATGGTTTTGTGTCACAGCTCAGTGATGAAGTTGAGTTGTGCTGTAAGGATGTGCCTTGGCCATTGCTTATAGTTCTTCCTGCTGCACTCGGCACTGGTGAGGCTGCACCTCAGATCCTGTGTTCAGGTTTGGGCCCCTCACTGTAAGAAGGACATTAAGGTGCTGGAGCATGTCCAGAGAAGGGCAGCGGAAGTGGGGAAGGGTCTAGAGCACAAGTCTGATGAGGAGCAGCTGAGGGAGCTGGGGGTGTTCGGCCTGGAGAAAAGGAGGCTCGGGGGGAACCCTGTTGCTCTCTACAACTACCTGAAAGGAGGTTGTAGCCAGATGTGGGGTCTGTCTCTTCTCCCAGGTAGCAGGTGATAGGACAAGAGGAAACAGTCTCAAGTTGCATAGGGGAAGGTTTAGATTGGATATAACGAAAAATTTCTTCATTGAAAGGGGTGGCCAGGCTTTGGAACAGGCTACCCAGAGAAGTGGGGAAATTCCCTTCTGTGGAAGTGCTTAGAAAATCTGTGGATGTGGCAGTTAGGGACATGGTTTAGTGGTGAACGTGGCAGTCCTGGGTTAACGGTTGGACTTGATGATCTTAGAGGCCTTTTCTAACCTAACCAATTTTAGGATTTTATGATTCCAAGGCTGCTGCACTTGCTCTGTGCTGGTGGTCATCCTTTTTCACTTGTGACCCATATAATTATGGTTGCAGCAGGATCTACTGCTACATCTTATTACTGTGTTCTATGGGAACATTTCTCGGTGAGGCAGTTTATTTCGTTTTATGTGTCTGGTAAAAATGCCTTGGTTTCTTCAATATCCAGCAGACTGTCTGAGGAGTTAACATTCTTTGAAGGCCTTTCCTTTTGGGGTCAGCAGTTGCTAGAAACACGTTTTATACTGTCTTAGGAATAAACATTTTGGATATTTCATATAAAGGCTTCCTATATTTGCAGTTTAAAAAAAAATCTCCTTATGTAGGCAAGACAAATGCTAAGACATTTCGCTTGCAGTCTGCTGATGGCTTTTGCAAACATTAAAAGTATTGCTGTTTCCACTTGATTGATCAAGTGAGTTGCAATGAAATTTAATTTTGCTATGTCATTTAAAATAGTTCAGTAGAGTCAGAATACCTATTATGATGCAGCCCCATCATGCATATTTTTGTGCTTTTGAATAAATGCATTATCTCAGAGACTCATCTTTTAGTACTGAGAAGCTGGTGCTTGACTGTAGACAGTAACTGGAAGGCTGCATCAATTGTATTCATGGCACGCACCATTTATTTCCTTGTTAACCAGCCATTTCTCAAGGCATAAATACCTTACTTCCATCCAGTGCAGGGACATGAAATCAGAACATCCTGTTCCAACCTTTCAGTTCATTAAAATAAAGAAAATTTTAATTTGTATCCAGTTGTTTGAAGACATACCCAGACACGTGTACAAGTCTTCTCTCACATATCTTTTGGTTTTTCTGCAATTTCAAAACGTGCTGTTTTGATTTTGGAGGAGCAAGGGTGGGTACTGTAGCAATATTATTATGTTCCTTTTCCCCTGAACCAGCCAAATTTTAATTTCTAGTGAAATGACACTACTGAACTCTCCAGAGAGCCCACATAAAAGGGCTGGGAAGTGTCAGCTATCAGTGGTGTTTGCTTGCCTCTTCGCTCTACTTGCTTTCTCCATTGCCAGCTGGAGGTTCTGGCCAAGCAGGTTTATAACCAACACAGTTCTCCGTTTCTCCAGCTTCTTACAATGGTGTTTTAGCCTCTTTATTACCATGTAGTGACCACTAAATTCACTTCACTTGCTCGATCTGGGCTTTTCAGTGGAAGAGCTTACAGAAGTTGCTGGCTAACAGTGCAGCTCAGTGCAGTTTTGCTGGGGTGCCTGGAGTGGGTTGTGCTGAAGCACTGAGAATCTCTTCATACCCTTGTCTGTCTTGCTGCAGATCTGCTGTCAACAATTAAACTACCTTTAGGGAGCCACAACCCTGCCTATATTGATTTTTCTAAACAGTTGCTCTGTTTTAGTGCCCTTGAAGGGACTATACATCTTTTTAATTAAAAATAAAGTAAATATCAAATGAGTGATGAGGGGTGCGGTGGGCAGTAAACCAAATGCACATTGACTTTTTGTTCTGGAGATGAATTCACAGAAACAGCTTACAAGGGACTCCAGGACATGAAAGTGTTTTACCCTGACTGGTTATCTCATACGGTGAACTCCTGGGAAACATACTGGCATAGCTGGGAAATACAACTGGTGGTTTACTTTAGGCTCTGGAAAATTCAAGAAGTTAAACTGACCCAGGAGGTTTTTTGAAAGGTTTCAGGATGCTCTTCACTGATACTGTGACTTCGTCCCTGAAATCCCTGCCCTTCCACTGCTGTGCATTTGGCTGGATGCTCGTGGGCTGTGGTCTTCCTTCTCACCAGTGCAATGTGTGTAGTCCCAGTGAGGGGATTATGTGTTAAAGGCATGCGATACGTTCTTAGGAAAGCCTTGTGGAAGTGTTTAGTATGCTAATACATTAAATTTCTGTTAGTGTTGCTACTGCTAGTTTTTCATCCTTATTCAAATGACTACTTAAGAGTATGTTTATCTACTGGTAGATATTTCAAAATACCACTAAAAAATTAGAGGTTAGATTTATGGCACATTAGGAAGCTGCTCCAGGTTAGAAGCATGTGCATAGATGGATACCACAGGATGTCTCATATACAATTAATTTACAGGTGTCTTCTAGGTAATTCAATTGCATAGCAGAAAGGCCAGCTGAAATTAGCTTGTAGCACCACTGAAATGCCAATTCATGAGTTGATCATAAACTTTTTGTGCAGATGTGTCAAGCCTCCATTTGCACAAAAAACCCTCCAACAACCACCCACCACAAAAATCCTTACTGGTATCTGTTTAGAGATTTGGAGGCATGAAGGAGATGAGGGAGAAGGGTTTCTCTGACTCATTCTGCATGCCTTTTGTGTTTGGTTCATCTTGGGCATCAGTTAAATACTAGAATGAAAAGGGAAAACAAGCCCAACAAATAATCAGTAAATTTGAGTGTGCTCAGGACCGTGCCAGGTATTGAAGGATGTGGAAACACAGTCACTTTCTGGGGATCACTCAGGTGGCCAGGGCAGAGCTTGGAGCAGAGGTCTGCTCTTCCATGCTACTTCTCTGGACCACCCTGCAAAAGAAAAGGAAAAAGTGTAATTGCACTTTTAACACTTCCATAGTAAGTATTGATTACAAATGCTCTTTTAATTTTATGGGAATAAATCTTACTTGGCAGTTTGGTTGTAGTGGGAGATGGATCAGAAGGAGGGTGCAATTGATTGCTTTGTCTGAGTAGGTAAGAGCAGGAGGCATGAATTTAAGGGAAGAATAGTGAAGCTGTTTGGGCCAACTGAATTTTTTAGAAAATAACCTCAGAATTTTCATGTAAAGAACGTCTCTGGCTATTTGCTGTAGAAGAAGGTTTTCAATACCACAACGTGCTCGCCTGGGAGGTCGGTAACTGGGCTGTTCTCTGGACTGGAGATAAATTGCAGAGACAAAGGAAATCTTCACTTCTGTGGTTTAAATAGTGGTTTAAAGGACTGTTCTTAAAGTGGATCAATGAAGTAATCTGTTTCAGGTAGAGATGAACAAAACCACCCAGGGAAGTACACGTCCCTTTCTCAGTGCCCTTAACATCTTGGTGGGCCCGGGCAGACTGAGCACGCTTTGTGCTTACTGCGACTGGGTTGTGTTTGCTCTTTGTTTGGAGACAGTTTCCTTTAAGGCTGATTTACCAGAGCAACAGTGCATTGATGCACACATAAGCTTATTTTATAAGAGTAGAACTAAAAATTTGGAATTACACAGAAAAGGGGAAAATTTTGAAATTCCTTCTGCTTCTGCCCCCCTAAATTTTGTAGACTAGGAAGTTTTGTAATGGTCTATTAATAAGAATTGCCTTTCTAATTCGTGGTTCTGGATCTAATTACCAAATTGAGACAGCATTGTTGTCTGTGCTACATGCAGTCTCCTACTTCTCCATGAGCTTATGGTCCAGTGGATGCCAACACAGAGCTGAAGCGAGTATTCCATTTTTTTTTTCCCCCTTTCTAAGCTATGCTTCTGGGCTGTCCACAGCCACACGCATACAAATTCTGAGAGGAATGAAAAATTATGGATAAAAAACATCCCCTGCCACCGGTAACACCAAATTGCTATTTTTCCTCTGATAGTTAGTGCCCTGGGGCATTTAACACTGTCATGTACTTTTGCCTTATGAACACTGGTTTGTGGAGTAGCAGTATTTGTCACAAAATAATGAAGCAGGGCCTTCATGGACGAGGGGTTTTTTGCAAGATTCTTGGCGGCAGTCTGATAGGGAACTGGCCTTGCTAAAACTCAGCTTACGACAGAATATTCTCTTTGAAGCATAGCTACTCTAACATTTGGTATTCAGTGGCTCTGGGCACAGTACATCTAAAGGAGTTCATCCAATATTGATGGTCTTCCAGTAAAATCAGGAGGGGGGAAAAAAAATTCCTATTTCTTAAAGCTCATATTTTTAACTTGTGTTCTTGTTACCTGATCTTGGTCTGAAAGGTCACAAGTGTTGGAGCTACAGAAGGGTAAACCGAAGCTTTAAAGAGCTGTACTTTGTCTTCTATAAATGCTACTTAATGTTGTATCTAACTTGCAGCCTTGTGGAGAAAAGAATGAGCCTGTTTCTGAGAGCATTGCTCTGTATTGTAACTCATTATAATACTGTAGTGTCTGAAGGTATATTCAAGGCTGCTTTAGATCAGTCTTGTATTAGAGAACGTTGGCACCCAAAGACCATGACTCTGCTGCTGTGCTTGAGTGTGGTTTTAAAAGCAGTAGTTCTGCCTCTCGTTTGGCCACAGAGAAAAAGGGTTTGGTTTCCTGAACTGATGAGAATTAGCCTCTTTGGTTTATTGCTGTTGTCTCTTGCACCACTTCTTTGGCATCCCCACACAGCTGCGAGTGCCGAGGCAATGCAGGACCACAGGAAGCTGGAAGGTGCAAGGAAAGGGACTGAGGCCTTTGGCAGCCCTCTGTCCAGATCAATTTTGGCTGGTTGAGGTTTCTACCCTTAAGCGGTGTTTACATATCCACAGAGGATGAAACTGGTGCTTCTCAAGGAGTTCCTGGTCTCCAGGTGAGCCCCTGTAACTGGCTGTGTGGGGCAGTGCCCGACTATCACAAAGGAGATGTCGCTTAAGATGAGCTGATTCATTTGGCATTTTTTGAGAGGCTGTAACTTCCCAAGATGCAATACCTTGCGGAACATACTTCAACCTGTATGAGCAAAAGCAGTTCCTAGAGGTGTTGGCAGTGTTGCCGGTATTTGCTGATGCAGAACAGCTGCCTGGGTACCAGGGGCCTTAACCATCACTGCTGTCTGGGGTGAAGGTGTGGGGAGTGTCATCCTGTGCTGCCGAGGTACCCAGACACCACTAACTTTAAAGGTGCATCCGTGAGCTGCTTTGTAATTGTTTTCATACAAAATGGTACCAGCTATGCTGTATGTGTTTATCTTTAAACCTATTAGACAGGATTTTGCATGGTGTGTCTGGGCAAGCCTCATGCCTTTTTTTTCCATGTACGAACTCATCTTGGATATCCAAGATAACAGGTTTATAATGAGGAAACACTGAAGCCATTCTTTGGTGTCAGAGATTCATTCAGGGTTCATGGCTGAGGACAACAACAACAAGGTTGTAGTGTTGCAGTGCCAACAAATACGGAAATAAGGCTTTAGTTTACTTAGAATTCTCATATGCCATGGAGAGAATGACTAAATGCGATTTCATTTCTGATATTCTTTATTAGTTTTTCATACATAGTGTTGCATAGAAACATTTGTATTTCAATTTATTTTATAGAAAAAGCCTTCTTTCATAATCCCTGTCAGCTCATTATGAATAGCAACTTCTGATCACAGAAGGCTATTAATTCTTAATTATCTGCTGGTAATTTACTTGTGCATGAGTTTAGCAATCCATTAGGTGGTGATTTATTTTTGAGAGAAAATATGTAATGAAAAGTTTTAGGATTTGCTTTCCCTCGCCCCCCTTTTGGCTTGCAGTGGAATTAGCTGATTGATTAGATTACAGGATTTGTCCAAACCACACTCTGTGTGTGAGAGATTGTAGTTAAGTACGTTAAGAAAATCTGAAGCAGGACACAAATAGATGAAATAGTGGTTTTGGTGGCAGTCTCTGAATTAGGCTAGTGGCTGAGAAATTGGAAGTTAAATTAACAAACACTAGAGGATTGATCTAGTTCAGGGATTTTTTTCTTCTGGTCTCTCTTGATTTATGGATACCTAAGGGTTTTTAGTGGAAATATAAACCCTGCACAGTAGAGGAGCTCCAGTAGCAGTGAGCTGTTTTTTTTCCATACTGTGGGACTACGTGGAATATAGACTGAAAACTTTGAGCTAATGCTGTGTTTTGACACAACAGGGAGGGGTGGAAAGAACAAACTTGTTTTGCAAATAGTTTTCCAGAAGCGTGGGATTTCTCTAAAGCACTCACATCTGTCCCCATGCTCCTTCTGTGAGGTCTAACACTGTATCAGTTCTGAAAAAAGCACACTCTAACTTGCTTTCTCCTATACCAGGAGCTCAACATTTAATTGGGAGCATCACCTGGTTGACTTTGTACTAGTCTTAAATTTGTGACTGTGGCTCAGCAGCTGAGCTGTGGTAGCTGTCTGGGGAGGTAGCTTTTGGTAGTTTCATTTACTGTCACTTGAGGTGGACAGGCTGGGAAGTTAAACACAGTTACTTCTGTTAACAGTTGTCTCTTCACACCTTATTCTGTGACTTCAAGGCATAACATCACAGTTTATACTTAAAGTACTGGAATATATTACTGTTTTTCTGGTGGTTTCACACGCACCAAATCAGACTGCTTTGCTGAGCTGTTCAGCTGAGAAGTTAATTAGTCATTAAAAAAGTTAGTTTCTCTATTAGCTCGAGTTAGCTTTAGTGGACTGTCTGGAAGCTGACTGTTATAATGTGATTTTTGCAAAGCGAGTGGGCTCTGGCTGCTGTTCTTGACAGCAAAGAGCTGAGAGCAGGGGCAGCGTTTCCTGACGAATGCCCTCTGCTCGTGTGCTAGTTTGCCACTTTGAGCTCTACTTGAAGCAGTGACAGTCTATGGCACATTTGTCATGTCAAAGATTTTGTTAGTAGTTGGCCCCAAGTCTGACAAGATAAATTACTCAGAGGAAGAAGAAGATGTCATTAAATAAGTATTGTTCATAGTCTTTTGCTGTGTTGGACTCTGTCTCTAAGCAGAGCACAGGGTGTATCACATCCTCAGTGGTGGCTGGTAATGGCAAAAGATACTGTTTATGCCCCATACAGGGAATATCTAGGGGTCTGTTGGTACATGACTGGAAATGAAAGACACCTTCCCAGTTATTGCTGTCCTTCATACCACACCTGGGAGGGCTGTGCACTGGCCAGGCTTGTGCAAATTATCCCTCTGCATTGCCGTGACCTTCCCTAACGCCTGTAGGCAGCACAAAGGATTGCTACAAAAACATCTGAGCCAGAAAGAGGCAGAAATGCAGACCTGGAAAGGGCAAGAAAGGCAGATCCAATATCTCTCGAGCAATCTTTGAGGTTCTCTTCTGTTTTAACAGCATTTCTGATCATGGAGCAATAGAGGTGCTGTGAGCCTGAGGCAGCACTGCTGGCCTGTTCCTCTTAACGTGAGCTTGGTTGTGTCTTGCACCAGGGTTGGGGAAGACACCAGCACGAGACTGGTGAGCGAGGGTGGTGCTGGCAGAGCTTTCTTGAATCATTGCCTGTGGTTTGTTTTCCCCCCCACCAGTGCTTCCAGAAATGTTAGCCATCCCCACTGGTGGCAGCTGCATGCCCCTTAGAGAAGAGTTTCCAGGTGTTTGGCCAGAAAGAGATGCAGAAATTATACTTTCACATAAGCTCTGCGTGTTCTTCACCAGACTTCCTCCTAATTGTGTTTAGCCTGTAAACGAACCGATGTAGTTTGGCAAGTTGTATCCTGTCTTCTCACACCAAGCTATGGTGGCAGGACACAGTGGGCTGTGGCGACCTGACTTGTCAGTGACAGTGGGTGAGGAGAAGTAGGAGAGGGCAGCCCGGAGCAGGGTCCAGAGGTGCCAGCATGGTGCTGAGCCCAGCCCAGCAGGAGCTGGGCACTGAGAGTGCAGCTGGCTTGTTTTCCCCTCCGTGGAGAGGCTGTTTATCAAGATAAGTAATGGCATACTAGCTTGGGAGAGGGCACTCAATCAGCTATTTCTCCTTAGTTACAGATGTCTTTTCTTCAAAGCCATGTACTCAGCAAAGCACACAGGCAGCGGAGCTGAAATAGCAGCAGAACAGCCATCCCGATTGATCACAAGGCTCCCAAACAAGGCATCATTTGTTTCCAGAGTCTGAGGAAGGTATTCAGTGAAAACCTGATGGCAGTACATTAAAAATTGCAGTTTATCTTTCACTCATGCCTGGGGTTGCACAACATCAGCCCCACATGCAATCCACAAACGTAGAACAGTAGCAGTTCTGTCTCACCCATCGTTTTCTGGTGGTTGGTGACTGCAAATAGCATATCTTATTTTGACAAAGGAAAGAACCTGTCTGCATATCAGAACCCTTAATAAAATCACATATTTTAATAAATCTCATAATAAAATAATTGAAAATATCTGGCAATCTTGTCTTCTCTCAGGACTGTATGAAACAAAACCTGACGATTGCTCTGCATCTTCTGATGAGCACGTGATGGAATGTTGGGGGGATTTCAGTGGGGCTTAATTGTCATTTGGTTTATAGTGAATTTCTTCGAAGTTCTTAAAGTTGGAAGTGCTTTAAAAAATGGAGAAGAGAATTTCAGTGGGAGCTCCTAACATGATAAATCCTGATTTTTAAGTCATTGTCCTCCATATGTCCATCACTCTTTGGCCAGACTTTTTCCAGGGTAACTAACTTGAAACCTGAGGGATGATTCTAGACTCTGCTGTTTGCAAATGAATTAAGAGAGTTTTTTAAGGATGGGGAAGAGGCCTAGAATTTAGCCTGAACTACTCGGCGTATGTTGGCCTTTGAGTTAACAAATTCAAGTTGGAAAAAGATCAAATTTCGTTAACAAAGGCGTAACTAATCTGAGTTTGAAAAGTTCCAGTGCTACATCCTAACTTGCAGTTTAAGGTCTGAAATGTACAGCAGATACTCTGCTTTTATAGGCAAATTCATTTCTATTCCAGATTCAGACTCAGGGTGATTTACAGTCTGGTTTTGAAGGTGCTTAGCACAGGCCTAAGCAAAGTCTGTAAGCTGGCAATGAGCGCTGCTGAGCCCTACAGCTCTGCAAAGTAATAAAGGAGAGAGGTAGAAAGCTTTTTTTTTTTTTTTCCCTGAGAAACAGAAATAAATGGTGGAATGAAATATTTCTGTTGATTAATATTTCACTTTGAAATGGATTAGGAAGAAACTGTGAATTATGTATTTTGATTCAATCCACTGCTGCTTAAAATATAATCGCGGTACAGTTTGCGGTTAGCACTGTGCATTTGAATTCTGTCTTTCTGGTTTTCCACAACCCAAACTTAATTGCATCCGTGTACATGTCTCAGTGTTGCATGTTTTGGTATACACCCTTAAATGTTTAACCAACTTTGTAGCTTATTTATATATTTCATATCACTTGAATTTCTCAGGAGGCTTTGTATTTTCAGTGAGGTGCCATAATCCCCTCCAACCACACAACCAACACTTCAATGTCAGTGAGGGAAATCAGCAGCATTCCTGACCTTGGAGTTTGCAAGTGAAGTTGTTTACGTTGAAAGCATCTGCAAGAAATAGTGGGGCAGAGCTCTTGAGCAAATAGACCTTCATTTTAGGCAGGAGGGCATCAGCAGTGAGTGGATCTGCCTCGGAGAGCTGACCAGCTCAGACAGGCAGGATCAGGAGGAAATAGTATTATCTCCATTTTACTAAAGCTGAAGGAGATTAAATGTATACGAGAAGTCTGAGGCGGAACTGACTATCAAATCTAGAGGTCCTGGTTCATTTATCTAGTTCCTCTAGGCAGAATTACCCTCTGGTAAGGCAAAACAGTAGAAAAGTTCATCCCACTGGCAACAAGACTGCATCTTTCCTTTGAGAGAACTGTGTATTATCCTCAGCGATCAATAAAGACAGTTCAAAATTTTTCAGATTTAAAATAAACTTAAATGAACCGCTGCAGTTCCTTGGCTTAGAAAGTTACTGCCACAGACCTTGTGGTCAATCACTGTCAGCAGAAAATGGATGGAAGTTGTAATGTGCAATTCAGTGGCAGGTATAATCACCAGTGCCAAAATCTCCTTTCTTGGAAGCATTTAAATCTTGTGTATCTTTTCATTTTGCATTAGTATCCCTTGCTTTCCCAAGTTCCTGGGGTGTGCAGATGCAAACCCAGCCATTGTATTGTCTGTCTTATTGAAAGGTTTTGTTTATTTTGACGTATTACTAATTTAATTTTATCGATTTTTTTCAGTAGACAAACTATGAGTAGTTGGTAGCAGAAACAACCCACTGATACAGCTATTTTCTCCATCTGCAACCTTGCAGGAATAAACATAGAAATGGATGCTTTTCTGGTTGATTACAACTCCTACAATTCACTGCTGAATGCACACACTCATTAAAAGGAAATTGCTTTTGGTCCACAAGCTGTACAGCAGATGAGAAACTAAGCAAAACTGAGGTGAAAGGACTGAACAAACAGTACATCAAATGAAGATGGGCAGTTTCTTTGTGGTTAGAACCTGCTACTCAGAGTGGAGATCTGTTGAGTCATAAATCTTGACAAATGTGCTTATGGTTCTAATGTAATTAGAAGCTTCTAAATTGAAAAGAGCTGGTACCTAAATGCTGAGGAACATCTTGAATGTTCAAGCTGAGGAAACTTCAGACAGTTGGAATTATTGTGTTTTAAATTAAAAAAGAAATAGTAAGTAATTGGTTTTAATAAGGCTCGTAAGAAAAAGAACAAACACTAAGATCTGAAGAGAATCCTGGAAGACTATGAAATTCATCTGATTTTACTTAGTTTCTAATTTTGCAGCCCAGAATTTTCCAGTCTGTTTCCAGAGCCTTTTTTTTTTTTTTTTTTTTTTAGTAATCCAGTTTTCAAACATGTTGAACATCCTGCAGCTCTTATTGGCTTCGCTGAGAGCCACAGCTCTGAAAACTAAAATGTTTTGTTAGAGATAGAAGAGATCTAAACAAGAGAGAACGGAGACTGCAGTGATCTGCTGAGAAAGACTTTGGTATATGAGAAGTATTGTACTTTTTTGGTGAAAGGCAGGCAATTGGGTTTGAATAAAGAACACTCATATTTTGCTGTATAAAACCAGAAGGCCCTTTGAAGGCGCTGGTAGCACATATGACAACCTCAAAGTTTAGTCCTGTAAAGGGCCGGGAAGGGGGTTGGAGTTTGAAATCCGTGAGCTGCAGAAGATTCACTTGTAAAAGCAGAAGTACTTTTCACTTCATACTTTGGCACATAATACCCTCCTTGCTGGCACTAATGATGTGGAGACATTTTTCTATCAAATGGTTTCTGACAGTTCAATTGCCAAAAATACTCAAGTGGCAGAATGCAACTGCAATTACTAACAGTGCGCTTGCCCCAGAGTCTGTAAATCCTCTCATGAAAGCCTAAAAAGCCCATTCACGTTGTCTAGAAATAGCAGCAATAACCATGGTAATAAGTTCTTCTCTTTGTTGCTGTGGTTCAATTCTTTTCATGGGTAGGCTGCAAAAAAACCATTTGATTTTTCTGTAGCTGCCTCTATTGTAAGGAGATGTTTCTGTTCTCCAGCAACAACAGCACTACTGAAAGCTCTGCAGCAGCTTAGATTCCAGGTTCGGAAGCTGAGCTGAGGGAAAGAAACTTAGAACCTGTTTCAGGCAAGGTTAAACCCAGTTTTGTGTATGGGCAGTGTCCTGGAGGAGGGTGCTCAGGGGGAGGCACGCTGCCAAGAGGACAGGGGATTTGGTAGGGATTTGGGTTCCTCCAAAGCTGCCACCAAGGGATTTAATGCACATCACGTCCCTCCTCTACAGTCACTGACTGAACTTAGTGACTTTTACCATCCTGGAGGTGTTTGTCCGTCTGCATACACACAGTCTGTGTTGTTTCTGCATGCTCTCAGGTATTTCTTCATTATTCTCCTGAGCTGTAGTGCAGTCCATTGTGGAGGACGCAGGATCTGGAAGTTCTTTCTGTCTAGAGTAGTTTTACTCTGTTTAATGTGGCCGAATGTGCTGTGATCCTGCAAAAATTGCTCCTGGGCAGATTTCTGCAGGGAGTGCTACTGACAATAATAAGGTCTATTAAGATGTAAGATACGTCCATAAAGTGTATCATGAAGGACTGGGTTACAGGAGGAGAATAAGAAGTAGTTAAGTGAGGCAGCTTGTCTGTGCCAAGTTGGTCGCATATGTGAGGGTTTGCAGCATTATGGCTCTAAATCTAGTACTTAGAGACTGCTATTGAGTCACACGGGCAGTCAGCTTTGATGCTTGTTAGAAGCAAGAAGCATGAATATAGACTTACTCTTCCTATTATTAAAGATTATTTTATCCTATAAGATTGTTGTCATGGTGTGATGCTCGAACAATTTACAAATGTAGCTTCAGAATATAAACGCCTTTGCTGCTGTAAGCTCTCCGAATCAGAAGCGTTGAAGTTTTCAGCAGCTATTTATCAGAGCACTTGCAATGATACAAGCTTTTGTTTATTTAGCTTGAGTTTCTAGGACATTGCAAGAGATAAATACTGGAAATTGCTGTCATTGAGCAAACTTTGAATTTATTTAAAAAAAAACTTATTAACTCCAGTGTTGTGAAATGTCTCAAGAACTTCTATGGGGAGAAAAGAGGCCTCGCTTCCACCCCCCCAATAATGTTTGCTTTGCACTTAAAATTTTATTAGAGGTTAGCTCTGTGCTTGTAACTGTGCCTGTGAAGGTTTTGGGCACTGAGGCCAGCTGGCACAGAATGACCCACATCCATACCATTAATAGTCTCTTAACCTACAAAACATTCCCATAGGACTGCAAACGGTGCCAACTCTCAAACTGTGCCTGGGATTGCATGGGAAAATTATAGTTGGCACAGGCCAAAATTGTACCGGGGACCCTTCTGACAGCTTAATAGTCGTGTCCCAGGGCACAGGAGCATCCCTGGGCACTGCTGTGCTGTAAGTTTGGGCACAGTTGGAGTCACAGGTACAGCTGCTAAATTAACTTTTTGGTGCTTTTCAGACAGTGTATAAGTAGGGTTGCTTTGTTGCAGAGGGTGTCCCAGAATGACCTAGCAGCTTTTGCTGAAAGGAAGATTTCGTGTCACATTTTGAAGAATATTAGTGTTTTTTTCTTTTTTTCTATGTAACTTTTAAAAATCTACTGGCAGCAGCATCAGATTAAGTATCCTCTAACATTAAGCTCTACTTCTTCACAACAGCAAAAATCATTAAATTGACAGAGAAGTTTCTGTAAGTCTTGAGTTTATTTGGTAAACAGAAATTACCCATAGATCACTAGGCAACAACAATGGTTTTTGTCAGTTAAACTACAACTGAATGTTGTGTGATGTCTGGTCTTATTTTCTCCTCCATGCACTTCACCTTTTCCCCTCGACCAGTACTTAGACTTGAGCCTTGATTCTTTTCACATGAGAGCATCTGGGTAGGGAAATTTTTTAAGGCAAAAGACGTTAGTGTAGTTGTTGGAGATGTTTCTGCACTTGCTATGTAAATGACTTAACATTTCATGAATGCAAAGTAAATCAGTTCTCTCATGTTGCTTGGGTTTAATCATTTTTGATTCTTGGTTAACATATTTCATAGCCAAAGCCTGGATTTTTTATTCTGCGTTTGTCAATGATGCAACAATCACCTTGTTATGTAGGATGAAGAATTATGTGTGTGGAATTTGGGCTGAGCTATAAGCTTCTAGGAGAGCAAGAAGCTATTAAGACATCCTGAGACCGTATATAATACAATGTCCTATATTGGGCTCTCTGACAGAGCCGTGTTAATTTATCTCTGTTCTAGCAGATGACAGCTCTGCTCTTCCCATCCTGGCCTTCTCCAAAGCAGCAGAATATTATTTATTTTTCAAATATATCAAGTAATAGTTCTTTTCAAAGTCTTCCTAGCCAGGGTCTCACAGACTTTGCTGTTACGGTTTAGTGTAATTTGAATTGACAATCGGTACCAAATATCAAAAAAATGTGTGTCTCATAGCAAAACCCAAGGGTGTAGATAAGTGGAAACAATTTAAAATGAGTCATATCACAGTTAGTCCAGTGACTTAGATGTGACTCTAATCTTGGTTTCCCAGGAACTTGGTTTCTTTGCCTTTTTTCAGGTTGCAGAAGAGGAAATCCTTCAGAAGTAGATCTTCTGGATAAATTCATCTGTCACATTAAAGCCTTTGCATTTTCTAGGGTATACCCTGATTTTCTTCTTTTACAAATTTTCATATGATAGATGTGTGATGAAAACTCTGGATTTGAGATCCAGAAAAGTCACCAATGAACAAAACAATGCCAATAAATTCAGCTTGGAAGATTATTCTGTTTATTCACAGCCTGTGATTCTTTTGTGAAATGAATATCTAAACAAGACTAATTATTAAATGCAGACTGAAGATCCCTGATGACTTGTTTAAGGTGAAATCTTTACTAGGGAAGGGGAAAAGTAACTTTCTATTACTGACCAAGAATACTGATATGCTCCTTATCATCTTTATTTCATCCAATCTGCAGTTCAAAAAAGTTGTATTCAGCAGGTAGAATTTGCAGAATTTAGCACATTTGAGTTCCTTATTCCAAGTGGCTTTAGACATATTTAAGTCAGCTTTGCAATGAGTTTATGTGTATTAAAATGAAAATCAAAAGATTTTTAGATAATGACTCTAATGAAAAAGTATTGCCGAGAAGCTATCAGAGAGATCAAATGTACTTAAAAGTGCCATGAAAAGAATATTAACTAGAATAGCAATGCATCTGCAGTGGCAGCCCAGATTCGAGCTGTGGTGCTTTTGCTTGTGTAAATTGGATGCCACTGCAGTAAAACTTTTACACTCTGACTTTAATCTGCTTACCCAGAAAATTTAAAGCAATTTTTTTACCTCTTGGCTTTTGGAAAAGGTAAAAAAGGTTTTGGAAGAACAGCGGTTCTTCTCTTGTAACTGGTAGTGAATTGGACTGACAACCAAATCATTCCCAGCCGTCCTTCAGTAGGACAAAGCCCCTTGCCTACAATAAAGTGAAAGAAATGTGGGAAACTGAGCATTTGCCCTCCAGAAGTTGACAGTTTGCATTACAGAAAAAAATTGGTGCTCGTTTTATTGAGGGTTGTTACAAGTAAAAAAAGTCCTTGAGGCAGTTGAACTGTGAATCAATATCTTCAAAGAGTTTGGATACATCTTAGCCTGTTGATACTTTGAGAACTGGCCACATTTGTTTCAGTAAAGGAGAGGGGATGGATGGTTTTTCTTTAAAAATGCCATGCTTTTGTTCTTGCTTGTGTTCAGATAACATGGAGTTATACAAGCACTTGGGTTAGCAACAGTGTAGCAATGCCAGTGTATTAAATATGACTTCTTGATAACTGTTACAAGTTTTTGGGTGACCAAAGCAGGCAGTTGAACCACCTAGAACTTCTCATCTGTGTGGTAAGAAAGATGAATGGGCAGAAATACTGACTTTGCAATAGAAATTAATGTCTCTGGCTGTATTTTCTCCTATGGTGCCATATCCCCTCTTACCATCGAGGTGGATGGAAAGTGATGCCTGCCCAGTCATGTAGAGGGGGAAAATTATGATTTTGATGCCTTTTTGGGGAGTATTTTAGTATTCATATTTATATGAATTTCCTAGTTTTTTACTTTGCCACTGGTTGCTTTTATTTAGTTACCCATCTAGCCAAGCAAAACCCAGGGCTGTGTGAAAAAAAGAAGGCATAATCTGTACCTGAATTGATTCCCTCCCCTTAACAGACACAGTGTGCCTTGTGCCTCTCTCAACATTTTCCTAGTTAGCTGCAGGCTAAACCTGGTGACAGTGTGGTGGGGTTGGATTCCCGTCCCAGGGAGACAGCTTTCTTTGGCCTTGAGACCCCCAGGTTTGTTTGGCTTTCAATCATAGAATATGCTGAGTTGGAAGGGACCCATCAAGATCATCAAGTCCAACTCCTGGCCCTGCACAGGACACTTCAAGAATCCCACCATGTGCCCAAGAGTGTTGTCCAAATGCTTCTTGAACTTGGGCTCGGTGCTGTGTCCACTGCCCTGGGGAGCCTGTTCCATTACCCAGCCACTCTCTGGGTGAAAAACCTTTTCCTGATATGCAACCTAAACATTCCCTGACTCAGCTTCATGCCATTTCCTTGGGCCCTGTCACTGATCATGAGGGGGAAGAGATCAGTTCTTGCCCCTTCAGTTCCCCTTCTGAGGATGTTGAAGACCACAGTGAGGTCTTCCCTTAGCCTCCTAAGGCTGAGCAGACCAAGTGACCTCAGCCGCTCCCCATACAGCCCCTACAGACCCTTGACCATCCTCATGGCCTTCCTTTGTATGCTCTCTAATAGCTTAATGTCTTTTTTTATAGTGTGGTGCCCAAAACTGCCCCCAGATCTCAGGGTGAGGCTGCACCGGTGCAGAGCACAGCCGAACAATCCCTTCCTTGACCAGCTGGTGATGCTTTGCCTGATGCCCCCCAGGACACGGTGCACACATGTTGAAATCCCAAACTGACAGTTACTTTCAAGTTCATAGCACAGCACCAATTCCATGCTGCTGAGTGGTTTCATAGCTGCCCTTTGTATTCAATTTCTTCCAAATGAGCTTCATTTGTTGACAGATCTTGAGATTTTCATGGTTGCCCTGTGCATTTCAGTGCACAGTTCTAGTCTTTGGTCTTGAAATAATTTTTAGCATAATGAATCATTATAGTGCTGTGTGATAAAAACCACACTGAGAGGATGGGATCTAAATGGAAGAACGTGTTTACAAAATGTTTTAGAACTGATCTGTACCCTCAGCAGTCACTGAGGGCTCTCTGTGACCGCTGCTGGCCCTGCTGCTCACTGCAATGGCCCTTCCAAGGCCAAGAGTGTAAAAGCACTTGGGTTGAGCAATCGAGTGGCCTCCAGTGGTCTGTTTTCTCCTCCTCTTCTGTCTGCATGCATTCCACATGTCCTGAATCAAAATTCTTCATATATAGAATGAGGAATGCTTCCCTGCCCTGCATGTGAGAATACACTGCATTAATGTCCACAATGTATATTACAGACATGACTTCGTAACAGGTTTGTAGCCACAGTATATTTTCAGATGCACCTGTATATATATTTTAAAAAATTGGATCCTAACATAGTGATGTTATGAGGTTTTTCGATCATTGATGTGACTTGAATCCTGCAATTGGGGAAAAAAGTTTCAAACTCATGTTAGTAATTTTCTCTGTCTTTTTATTAAAGGCATTTTTACTGCCGCTAATAAGGAACTCAAGATGTTCTCAGATCTCAAATAAGTTACGATCAAGAAGATATAAGGTTTTCAGCCATTTTAACCATCTTCTCTAACGTTGGCTGGGATGCATTCTGCCTTTGTGCCTCAGCCAGTTTGTATGGTCTGCTGTTTTGTGTTGCTACAGCAGACTTTTTTGCTTTCTCATCATTGTTTTATTAGATGGTTCTACTTTGAATTGCTTTTAATTTCAGAGATGCTATTTGGCACGAAAGCTATAATCCTCGAATCGTGCTCTCTTCATAGCAAAACTGATGGGAAATAATTTTGCTCTGCACTTTACATATGGTAATAACAGTAACTCTTGGCATTTGCTCTTTGTGGTTATTTTAGGTTCTGTACAGCAAAGCAAACAGGGTGTGGGGTCTGGTACTGGCCTCTAATGGAACCATTAAACTGCTTGTGCACAGTCACATGAGGATGTACAGCAGTGTTTATTTGGGTTTCCCAAGATCCTTTTTGTTTCTGAAATGTCTGATTTTTTTTCCTTTTTTTTTTTTTTTTTTGGAGAAGTTAGAACAGATACAAATCTGTGCCCAAAATAAATTCCTGTCCTTAAGAAGAAGAAGAAAAGGATTTAACTGTGTGCATGTAGCATGCACATACCTGTATACTTGTATTGTTGGATATTGCTACTGGTATCATATCAGGCTCAGGGTGCTTGGTACTGCAGGAATGATGTTGGAAGATAGCTCATAGAAGTTCATTGAAATTCTCATCTGAGCAGGCAGGAGGGTTGGGTAAAGAAAACAAAGGCAAAATAAAGTTAAAAGTGGGGTAACTTATATATGGGGTATTTGAAAAATATCCAGTTTCTCTTAGACACCCCCACCCAAAAAAAAAAAAAGGAGAGAAAAGGAGAAGGACAAAATAGTTAGGAAAAAAGTGTCCTTTCTATTTAAAGATTGTCTGTCCTCACTCTCATGTAGTTGTACCTCTCTCACACCTTCTGTCATAGAGTTCTGTTGTCACTGTGTACTTAAACAGCAAGAATTCTTTTTTTTTTCTGAGTTGTGGACCAGTATATCCTGTATTGGCAAGGGGAACATGACATTTGAACCCTACAGTAAAAGGAGACTCTGTGGTCCCAGAAGGGTCCATAAGAATAGAAATCACTCACTTGGCAGCCTGGAGCTTTCCAGAAAGCAGCAGGCTGAAGGGCCCACTCAAACCCCTGACGAGCCTCAGTGTCGTTAAGAAGTTTATCCGTTAGTTTTTCTTTTCACTCTGCTCTGTCTAAACTGAATAAAAAGAACCTTGTCTTCCTAAAACCCCTTCCATTCAGTTTTATATTTCTGAAATATTTTCTCAGTGAAATTATGGAAGTGATGACAAGCAGTGCTGTTTTTGTCTTTTCAGTTCCCCCACAACACTGTGACACGTACCATATTTGAAGTCAGACTGCAAAAAAAAAAAATGTTTCCTGTGATAATTAATTGCAAATCCATTGTGAAATCAGGAATTTGCTTAATATCAAACCTGCTGCTTTGGTTAGGTGAAGGACTTGGAAGAGGAAGGCGTTGGGTACAATTTCCATTTTCAGGGCACATAATCCTCAGAATGGCATTTAACGGGAGCTGAAGGGTTGGCAGTGAGTTTATTTGCACAGAACTATTTCAGTCATTTCTAATGATTTACCAGGAAGGAAAAACCAAGGTGGAGTTGGCAAGCTTTATACAGTTTTAAGCTGTAAAATGCGAAAGAGGAGAAAATCCATTGTGAGGAATTACAAGGAGAAAGTTGTAGAAGGCACCATCCAGAGACATGATTTCCTGGTGCTGACAACCACAGCAGGCTGCTGTCTTTATTGCAGGCAGCTTACGCTGGTGCTTTGACTCTCCTCTAGCTTATGCAGATGTAACTCCTTTGACATTAATAAGTTCCTGGAATAGCTGATAGAAGAACTGAACTGAAACCTGTCAGGCATCTCCTTCTGGCTTCCCCTTCAACACCTGCAGTCCTCTCTCACATTTTCTTCTCTTTACCGAGGGATCATGATCCCAAATAAATGAGTTAATAGTGTTTTGTGTATTGTTTGCATGTGTGCCTTTAACACTTCCAGGTTAGTTCTTTTTATCAGCCAAGTCAAGTCAACCTTCTCCTGATATTTGCAGTTCTGCCTGTTGTATGAGCTGTAGTGCTTGCAGTGTGGAACAGATTTTTCTTTAAGCAATCTGGCTGAAGCAAAAGGTGAGTTCTCATTGAAACAGGTTGTTGAAGGGATGCAGAAGTGTTCAAAAGCTTCTATTGCATGTGTGCTGTTGGGCACCGGGAGAATCCCTAATCCACTTGTTTTTTTGTGTTCATAAGAAGATCAAAACAATTTGTTGTGTTCCTTAGGAAAACTGAAATGTTTCAGAGAAAAATTTATGTGTGGAGAGAGAGAGAGAGCAAAAGAAGTCAGATGGGTTGAGAGAAGTGTATAGTTTGTTTAGCCTGCAATAATTTGCCCATGTAATAAAGCTAGTGAGAGTAACGACCTGTGCTTTGTGGGTTGCAGTGGTGCTCTGCTTCATATACTTCTATAAAAAGTATTCAAGCACAGAATTATTCATGGCTGCTGGACAGTAAAGCTGCTCAAATCCTTTCAAAATTAAACCTGGTGGTCAAAATACCAATGTCTTAACCAGATCAGTGACTTTCCTAATGAAATACAAGTACTTCCTTTTGCTTTGGCATAGATATATTTACGTTTAGTGTATCATAACTGTAGTAACTTAAAAATAACTGCATTTTTCAGGGGGATGCTATGTGAGTTTCCTTAGAAACAAATTTAAATATGATATTTCATAGGTAAGCAGTGACATAAATATGATATTTCATAGGTAAGCAATGGCAGCGTTGTTTGATATGCAGTGCTTGTTTCTGTACAGAGGACTTATTTCTACTCTGAATCTTCCACTGAGATATGCATATAAGCAGCCCTTTTGTGTGCCTTATTTCTCAGTTAAATTCTACAAAATCTCTTTGCTGCTTTGCCTGGAAAGATAAAGGCGATCTCTGGCAGGAAATCTTAATTCAAATTATAAGATGAATATTCCTCGCTTCCTTTTCTGTAATGTCTGATTTGGTTTTCTTCGTGTTAATGAGTTCCTTAGATCTACCTTTTGGAAAAACGCAATGTAAAGAGAGAAATGTTGTTATAAGAACACTGCAGTAACTCTGTTGTCCTGAACTTGATTCTCCACTTCACATTTTGACCCTGTGTCAATAGGTTACTGTTGTATTTGCATTTTGACAAATTTCTACTCTGTCTTCAGTTTGTGCAAATGAATTGTCGTAGCCGTGAATGCTTTACATAAATAGCTTATCATTTCATTAAACTCTGCTTTATAGCTGTCACACTGGAGTGTCTGTGTTCTTCAGCCCTTCTGTTCAGTAGAGACTAATCTGCTAGACTGGATGATTTGATCATTTATCAGATAGGTTTTGCTCTTGGTTTACCTCAGTCAGCCTAACTGCATTCTCAGTTGTATTGTGTTCAGCTGTTAATTCCTCTTTTTTTAGTTTTTTTTTTTGTCTTTTTCATCTTGTCTTTATTTTTAAATTTATTTTTAGATGGGTATTTTTGAGTGGCCTTATTCTTTGATTGCAGCAAGTAGCATTGTATGTATATGGATATTGATTGTTATTTGGAGTGCTCAGGTAGGAATGTCCTATGTCCTCCAACAAACAGAAGATAAATATCTTTTCCTGTGTTTCTGCAGGCGCTGTTGGGTATTTAAACAGTTTGGAAATATAGTGGGAGGACTTCTGTATATGAGCTCTTGCACAGGTGGTGGTGACTTGAAGTTTTTTAAGCTTGTGTGAAATGAGCAGAAGGACAGTGTGAAGTTTTCCAGAAAAGCTGCTGGCTGAAGAAGGAGAGGCTCAGGGCTCTGCTCCCCAGGAGTGCAGTGCTGGTGCCATGGAGGAGGCTGGTTCTGGACAGACCATTGCAAACTCTAAGCACTCTCCATCCTCCCACAACCATAAACCGGAGCTGGGAGTAGCCTCAGATCCCATCCACTCACCTCCTGTTGGGTTTGAGTGGAGTGGGCTGGTGGGGGTGATTAGCGCCTAATTCACACTCCTCTGTCGTTAACTGGAGCAGTTTCCTCAAACTTTTAATACCTTTAAACCCCACTTCTTACTTTTAATCTCTGATTCTGCGTGGTGAATGCACTGGAGAGGATTCCATTGGTCAGAGGCGGCTGTGGCTCCTTGGCTGTAGGGAATGTGCTAACACAGAGTGTTGCTGCCCCAGGTGGGATTATCCTGACGGTGACACAGTGTGTGCACAGAGCTGTCTTCCTTTTGTCTCGTCCTTCAGTGAATCTAGGCTGCAACAGAAACACTGGGATGATGAATGTTTTCGTATTCTGAACACTGCTTAGGTGGGCATGAAGTTAATCCACTTGATTGAATTTGCAGCTGCTAAAGCAGAATTATGCATCTGGGGATTTTGCAAAGTAGTTAAAAACAAACTAAAAGAAACCCAGAGAGAAAAAAATATGATGCAGTTGTTTAGATGTAAAATGTCCTTAAAATAATCATGGCATAAAACAGCATTAGGGCGAAAGGATTTTTTGTATCATCGTTGCTGTCTTTGTATTTGACCCTGGAGTCTACAAGGGCCAAGTCAAACCTGAAACATTTGCTTCACTTTCCTAATGGGTGCAAGATGCCATAGAGACACATATGCCTCAGTGCATTTTTGTTTTGCATCAAAAGTAAATTAAAAAGTTATATTGATAAACTGCACAAACTTTGTTTCTATGTTTTCAGGTAACTTAAATTTCTCTTCCTGAAATACAGTTTTATTTATTTATTTATTTTAAACTATAGCTTGACATATCAGCATGAATTCAGAAACCAACCTTCTTCTAACTGATAATTCTCTTTCTTGATTTTTGTTTATTCTTTTAAATTTCTAACAGTGTGTACGAAACCCCCCTGAAAAGTCCAACCCACTTCCTCTTCTTGATCAAATAAAGGGAGAATAAACCTTTTTGTTCTTCCCCTTTTGTTTTTCTTTTCCAGATCTGGAAAGGTCAGCTCTGATACAGCAGGATGAAAATGCATAAGAATTAAACCATGTAACATTGCATTTAAGTGCTGTCTTTTTCACTCCCTGTTGATACTTTTGGAATCCCTCTGAACCCATCAGGCCATGCATTATGATTGCTTTAATTTAAAATCAGCACGCTAGGCTCCCTTTGATTTCTACCTAGGAAAGAGTCACTGTGCACTGATCACCATTCAACACTTTCTCTTTTCTCCCATCTCCTCCTGGGATACATGCACCTTTTTCCTCCATTTCCTGAATTCTGTGGCTATTAGGATGCAGATGAGGTAAATGGGAGAAAAGGCTCCTGCTGCCTCTACTTTCACACTGACATGAGAACATGTTGTAGGTGGCAAAGGTGCCATACAAAGAACTTTGAAAACAGTGGCATAGCCTTGCACACCATTCTAAGTAGGAAACATTTTAAAACTTTTGAGCAAATGATGTAAAAGGAAATTAGAGGCAAAGGTTGTGTGTTTGAACACTGGGAATGCAGGGAGTCTGCAAAAGGTTGATGTCTGTTTTCTTCGTGCTACTTGGAGAAACAATAAGAGCTAAATGGGATATAATTCACTGGTGTGCTGCGGCATGTTAAGCACATGGGCAAAAGAGAACTCCAAGTCCTTTCTCTTTAAATTGCAGAGAGAACACATTAATATTCATTTTGCTCTGTGCTATCATCTCATGTTTCAACCCTCCAGATGATAATTAAGACAATAGAAGATAAGATTTTGTACTGTATGAAATTGCATTCAAGCCTTAACAAATAAGAGATTAGTTTGTCCAGTAAACAAAACATAATCATCCTGGCACCCATACGAAGGAGAGCCTAAAGTAGAAACACTACTTTTTATAGGTCATGTAAAATGTCACCATCTCTTTCATTATCTATACTATTTGGATGAAAAAGAACTGATTAATTTAAAAGAACCTTGGCTTATTTGCTGACAAGGTTATTTTCTCATTGATTGCTGGGAAGTCTAGTTCCTTTGCAAAGGGTTGCAAATTATGAGTAAATCAATTGTCAGCCTGTGTAGATGCATCTGCTGTTTGTGTGCTGGCAGTGTAGGCTTGTGTGTATGTGGCGTTTTTACAGCAGCTGTGGATGTACCTTTTTTGAGTGGAATTTTTGGGTCTGAGCACAGGTGGAAAGGCAGGACCAGGGGAGCATTGCATCACAAAAGGACCACTCTCCTAAGCTCCTTAAAAGCTTGATCGTCAAACAGGCTGTGTCTGAAAGGAAAAGCCAAAACCAAAGAAATGTAAAATTAGATCAATTAATTAATATTTAGACATACAGTTTTAAAAGTCCCAGGATAGAAGTATGAGAAAACACATGTCAAAGGTGGTGGATTTACCATGCCAGCCTGGCTGGACTCACTAAGAAACAGCAACAGAGTTTATTTCTAGGAACCTGAAGGTCTCACCATGGGGCTTGTTAGCTAGCCGGGGAGCGTGAGAGCATAGAGCTGGGGACAACAGTGCAGAGCTCCTGTCTGGAGGAGACTTGGGATTTTGAGTCTCCTCTGTGAACTGTTCATCTGCGGCCCCAGGATGTCTGTTGTACATTATGCTCTATTCTATTTAAAAACCCACCTGTCTTCCAAAGTTCCTCCTTTGTTCATCTACCCTGGTTCAGACTCTAAAAGTGGGACAGTGGGACTGTGTTCAAGCAGGAACAGTGCATTATTCTGGATTGCTCCTTTGATAAATAGCTATTCCTTTTGCATGTCATAGGTCTGATATCTTTTCTTGCCAAGCTGTGAGGTTCTGACCCAGAGTCCTTTTAAGTCAGCAGAAAAGCTCCTGATGACTTAATGAGTGGAGGTAGAGCTTTAGGAAGTCCCAAAGTAACATAAAAGCAGAAACCACAGTGACATTCACTCAGCAGAAATGTGAGGCCCATACTGTGCTTCGTTGCATCTCTTGCTAGATCAGTTTAGACCTCTACAACTTGTTTTTCTCCTCCAGTTGTAGACGGAGTACAAGAGGCTTCAGTGTGCCTGTGTTGCTTAAAAAGTCTTTCAGCTTTGCAGAAATTCCAGGGCTTTGACTATGCACTCCCAAAAGTGAGAGAAGCATAAAATGAATTTGAGGATAAGCTGATTAGAGCTTTCCATTTCAGAGCCAGAGACCTCCATCCAAATGCATTTGATTAAATGGGGCTGAAAAATGTTTGTTAGCAAACCAACCGAGAAAGTACAGGGAGAGCTCTCAAAAATTAAAGAATAAAAACTTGAGGAAGAATTAGTATTTGGACAATTAATGCTGATTTTTATTGCTTTCTATTGCCTCTCTTGTTGTCTTTAGCTGGATCATTGGAACGCTTATCAAAATAATTTAAAAAGTAAAGTGGCTGTGGGTTTTAATGGCAATGACAGTAAAGCTGATGCTTGAGCATGAAGATTCCCTGGCAGAATTGCAAATTGCTTAGAACCATGTGAGTCTGGAGAGCCAACACTTACTGGCAAAAATGGGCATGAAGTATGGTGAGGTCTACTTATGTCCTGTAAAATGGGAAAAATCCCATGATGCCAAAGCCATCAGGAAAGCCTGATTAAACATTTCATCTCTGCTTTTCCTGTTAATCTTCCACAAAAGCCCTTCATTGCAGATATGCAAGAAAGCCACCAAGTCTGTTGCTGGAAAGAGCAATGTTATAGGAATGAAACCAGTGTTTCCTTCCACTTTGGTTTCTGGGAAACTGTTATTTTGACCACTTCTGGTCTTGGATTTTTCAGTTAATTGTTTTTAGGGGGAGATGCCTGCAGCTGAGTAGAGGTGCTCACATAAAGGGGGATTCACTTGCCACAAAGGCCTATATTTTCTTTTCCACCAAACCAGAATCTGTGGAACTTCATTCTGGATGGAGGTACCAATTTTTTGTGTTTTCAAAACTGAACTGGTGCTCTGGTTCTCTTTTTGTTGGCAATGTGAAGATCAAGCCCGGGCATCGATAGCTTTTCATAAGACACCTCCTTCAGATTGGTGTGCTAATTCTTATTCCTGCTGTATGCATTGTCTAAAGAGTGTAAGAAGGGGAGAGACAGGAAGAAGGGCTTGACTGACTGAGCTTGGAAATATAAGAACCAGTGGGCAGGAGTAGCCTGGCATGCTAAGGCATGATTGGAAAAGGCACCATCAGAGCTATGGCTGATTTCTGCAGAAATGTCAAGTTCTTGAGAAATACCTTCATTTTGACAAATGCCATTTTGTGATCAAAAGCATTCCATGGAAAATGTCTAACCTGCCACATGCCCGAGTTAAGCATTTCTTTCTTTATTCCAATATTCTGTTTTTCACCAAAAGAGACCATGTCTTTATGATTCTGCTGCAGAACTGCTCTGCTTTAAATCTAAAGGAGCAACTTGTATGCTGTTTCTTTGTAATTAAAATTCTTATGGCCAAAAATGTGTTTTTCATTAAAAATTCCTGCACTAATAAGTCTAAATCTTGTAGCTATTGTCTCTGGAAATGTATGTTTTGCTATATGCCACATATAAACATTTATTTCCTGTTCGAGAAAATGTGGGTTTTGCCATCTGTAATATTCATATTTGTTTCTTGGGGGGGCGGGGAGGAGTTGAGGTGACAGAAACATGATACAGGCACTCCTAAACTCATTAAGAAAACAAGACCTTGTGACTAAGGCAAAAAAGATACTTGTTACAGAGCCTAGTAAGTTTTTTCATGTACTTTTTTTAATTGCCAAACTTGCTTTATATGAGGTATTAAATTTATGTTGGAGACCAAAGCTATTCAAATTACTTGTTTTTTTGGTTCGAATGTGAGGTTTTTTTATATTTTAGGTGTTGTCATTGACTAGCCTTTAGTGTGGAGGTTACGTTACAGAGATACATTACAGAAGAGAAGGGTTGCTCTATGTGGAAGAGACAGTCCTGAGAATCAGAACATTTTTTTTTTTTATGTGATGGTATGTGGAACAGTGAACAGTAATGTTGCCCTTACTCACTCTTACTTTTGAGTTTTGCCAATAAGGTATAGCAGTACTTTATTAAAACCCATAACAAGCTGGACTGCCATAGTTCTTGCTCGCTTCAGCCAACTCATTTATTCTGTCGGTGCTGTAAAATCTTATTTTAGAATTTCAGTCCCATTTCCTGCACAAAAGGGAGGCCCACAATGCTGTGTATTGAATTGCTTTTACAACAGAATAGTCATGTTAACGCTTTCCTTTTACTGCTGAGGTTTTCTCAACTTGTGTAGGTTCTTGGTCAGCTGAGCAATTGAAAAGATTCAGCTCATGGCATTATTTTGCTCTGAACTCTTTTAAATTCCCCTTTCTTTCAGATACTTGACCTGACTATTCAACGCTATCTTCCTAAATTACATTTCCAAGTAATAGCTCAGGACATTATAGAACTACTTTGAATCAATTTCTCTTTAAACTTGAACATGTTTTTTCAAGAAAAACATTCAGTCTTGATGTAACATTTTCCAGGGATGGAACATATCCTCCAACCCTCAGAAGACACTTCTAATGGTAAAATAAAAATAAAACAAACGTATTTGCAGTTAGAATAATTAAACAGAACTAGTCCAGTTGCTTAGATCTTGCTTTCCCTTTGTCTACAAGACGAAATTAAACAAAGCTGCAGTCACTTTCCCTATAAGCCAGGTTGTTTTTTAAATCAGTGTGACCTTATAATTCCAGTTTTGTGGCTTCTTGTGCCTGTTGTAAAGTGTGCTTCGACAGCTCCCAACTGTTATACACATTTTTCCATTTAAATGTTTTTTCCCAACAGATTGAGCTCATAATTATTTTCAGCTTTGAGAGCTTGACTTTCTAAATCACAAAGCATTGCTGCCTGTGTGCTTCTTTTCTGTACTGTACGCTTGTAGTTTGGTGTCTATTCTATATGTACACAAATGTGTAATTACGTTTAAAATAGGAAAAAAGAAAAAAGCAGGTCCATCTGAGGTTAAGCTTAGTTGTGCTCTTTGAAAATAGTGTAGTAGGAGCAGGACCTTTACTTGCTACAGCGAGCCCACAGCAAGTCTTTTTTCTGATTTTATTTGTTTCTTCGAAAATCTTGTTTCTGGGAAATTGCTGGACCAAGTTGGAAAATTAACCTGTAGCCCTCTGTAAATGGGTATATTGCAGAGGAAAAAAAAAAAAAATGATACTTCTTTGGTGAGACACTGGTGCACCTGGGTGTTTATCATCCAGCCACACCGGAGAATGGGCCAAAGCAGTTGGCATGTGCTTTGGACAGGTCTTCAGATGAACACATTATGATTTTTAGCTGGTTTCTTCCAAGAAGGCCAACATTT
>VZRE01013696.1:0-18731 GCA_013396775.1 Cephalopterus ornatus | reverse complement strand
GGAATTAACAAAGCAGCATCAAAATTCTAGTGTTCTGACAATATCAGCATTTAGTGTGCATTTATGGCCTGACAATCACGAGTTCTCAGCATCAGATTTTATGTATTCAGTACGTCTGGAAATGAGGCCGTTAATATTGACACGTGCCCTGGAGCCCGTGAGGTCAGAGCGAAAAACTGTAATGCTGTGATTAGTATTCAGAGGTGACCTGGCTGGGCAACGGGGGTTTGTCCCTCCAGCAATCAAGGAGGAACAAGAATGACTTGACTGCTGAAGGAGTTCCGAGGTTTAAAAAAGAGCAGCAAAACCTACTATCCATGCTTAAATTACAGAGAAAGGCAAGCAGAAAATCAAAGAATACGAATAGCTACTTAAAATTCCCCAATTCTGGCATATGTGTCACTTTTTTCCCATTTTTCTGGAAGAACCAAATGCTGTATTTAGGGAATGGGTTTCAGATTTTGCAAATATTTTCCTAGTGCCATTCTAGAAAATGAGTTTGTTGGCATATTGTTATGTGGGGCTTGTTCTGCTAAAGCATTGTAATGCCGTCTGTTTCTCAAGCTGATTTGGCTTTTACAGCTAAAATATTATATCCTACTTTTAGAACATATGGTAACTCCTTTCAGGAGACGTACAGAGATATGCATCTCATTCCCAGAAATGGGTCGTTTCCTTGGAGTGGAAGACTGCAAGTGCCTTTCATCTTGATTTTCCCTTTCTTACTGTTCTAGCTAGACTTTCTTCTTCACCCCGTGCCCTACTTCTGCTGCCTCTCATAAGCCCTCCCCGCATCCCAGAAAAGGCAAGGCTTGCTGGCAGCTTTAAGACTCGGAGTAAAGGAAAAGAAACAACGCTCCCTTATCCAGGTTGCTTCACGCAACACAGCTGTACAGAGTAGGTGTTGGTGACAAACGCTGTTGTGTGGCTCCCAGGCAGGCTGTGCTTTCCTGAGGAGATATGACCGGAAGGTTGGGTTGCTCACATCGCCTGGGCTGTGTTCACTGATGGAAAGGCTCGGCGCAGACGGGGCGTGAGCCACTCAGCCTCAACCTTTCAGAGCTGCTCATGGAAAGAGGCTGCATCCCATGGCACTCTCTCACAATGACTTCATTCTGCATTCACTTCAGTTGTGTAGGAGGGGTTTTTTTATTTCCTTTTTTTTTTTTTTTTTTAAAAGCCTACGTGGCAACGTCAACGATTCTTGCCACTATTGACCGCTCTGTACTCCTCATTGCTCTTCCTTGACGGAACACACAGTGCAAAATGCCCCAACACAGCAGTGTCTTTGTGTGCAAGACAGAAAGCCTTCCTCAGAGAAATGTCTTTGCTTCTCTAAGTTCACCTCTGGGTCTGGCTTTCTGTAAAGTTTTGCGGAGCTGAGGCTTTGCTCAGGGCACTTGGTTTAAGGTCACTGCCAAGAGGAAGCATTTATGGCCATAGCTTCAATGTTACAGCTTGATTGTCAGTCAATTAACTCTGGTTCAACATTGATCTGGCCACAGAACTGTCTAAAGTATTTAGCATGATGCTAATCCAAATTTCATTGAGAACAGGTCTAGAGAACGTTTCATTACTTCGTTCTTTGCACACCTAGCTCCCTGAGCTTTCCTGTGGAAACACTGATCAGTATTAATGTTAATATTAATGGCTGTTATTATAGTTTTATCTTGGAGATTTTTCATTTTATTAGGAAAATATTCTGCATTTGTCATTCCAGCAGGTTCCTTCTCTCACCTTGGCTCACCTTGCTCTCTGCTGTCATTCCCAGAGACCACCTGACAGTCTGGACTCTCCCCTTGTGTGTCTGTGGATTCTTCAAATTGAACAAGGAAAAAAGCTGAGGCAAGAGTGGGGAGCTTGCAGCATTTTTTGAAAATGGCATGGGGGGAGAAAAGAGGTCTCCTATGAGTCAGTAGCAGTGTAAGAGTGGTTAATCTCCAGCACTTAATAGTTGGGTTCATAATTAACTATGCCTGTGAAGCACCCTGGCTGGCTCTACATCTGCCAGCAGCCATATGGATGCACCAGTGTCATGTTTCTGAAGCTCTGTGCCCGGCCAGTTCGAATGTGTTTTGGAGGTATCTAAGGCCAGCAGTCATTACTACTGCAGACCTTTCTTTTCCCTCTTCTATTCATCATATGCTCTTGTTGCTTGAGCTGCATGTTTTCAGTTACCCATATTTTTGCTTCAGGTGTATCAGATTTTCCCTCCTTAGACTTTACTGGGGCATATATGGTTGCCGTTTTCTCTGGAGAAATGTCATCGTTTAATTAGTGTTGTGGTGCTTAGGCATCACATGATTTAAGAAGAGAGGAGCAGAAAATGTCCTCATATTCTTCTTCATGCCCTTACTTTTAGGGTAGGATCCCTCTGCACTGAAACCTGCTGTGGCAAAGATCAACAGAATCGGGTTTTTGCTTCATGTGAGCACAAGCTTTAGCAACCCCCAGTAATTTGTGTCACCCGCCAACACTGACCTGCTCAGGCACAGGAAAAAAACCGAACTCAAATCTCAGTATTTTGTGGAAGAGAATAATAAAATAGTTCCTTCTTGAGGTGGAAAGATCTGATTTGTCTGCCTGTGCCAGACCACGCTCCCCTTCCTGGGGTGCCATCGTGGCTGTGTGGCCTCCCTCTCTCCCAGGTCAGAGTTGTCCTGGGCTGCAAAGATGTCAGAGGATGAAGGAAAGTTTCTTTATCCAAGAGCTTCAAGAATTCAGGGCAGAAACTTTGAGGACACCAGAAGCTTGAAGAGGCCAAAGGGGGAGACAGGCTGGGCTTACTGCTGTATTTGCTGGTGTTGATGGCCTGAATTCCGCTGGGGGCAACAGAAGTTTGTTTGTCACGAGTGTTCAAAATTTTCAGGCCTGGTGTATAAATAACAATTTATTTTTTTTTCTTTTCAACCTCCAAGCCTGAGCTCTGTGGGTTTTTCTGGCACTTCTCAGCTGAAAGGCTATTTGTTTAAATTTGCAGTAGAAATGTGAATCCCTATTAATGCACAGAAAATAAGGTGGAGCGCGCTGTGAATGCAGTAGATTCGGTGAGGTGCTCATAGAATAGTTTCACTGGGGATTTATGATCTGTTAAGTGCATTTCTGCAGCAGCACATGCTGAATTACCACTTCAGTGCTGGTTCATTCACCCATGCAGGTTGAGAGTGATACCAAAGGTACCGTGCCAAGAAAGCTCTGGCCTGCTCCTGATTCTGAACGCGACCCGAAAGTTTTGAGTGAATACATCTCCTTCAGATTCACAGCTTACACCTAAAATAATATTTTAAGAAGTTCTGTTAGTAATAAAGTAACAAGTGGTATTCATTCTTCAGACAGGAATTACTAGCTGCACTGAAGTGCTCGCTGCTGATTCAGCAGCCAGGCTGCTGCTGAAGCCTTAACCATGCTCCATCAAAGTGCAGTTTTATTGCTGTGTAGGTAGTTCATCCTGTAACTTTGTGCAATTCTTTATGGCAGAACCCTCCAGCTTATCATAATTTCCTTCCACTGGAAGGCTTTTGCAATGGATGAGGCTTTGTCGTTCTGAGAAGGTTTTAAAGCATAAAAATTGGGAAGTGTTTTATGTTTTACTTCAAGAGGTAGGTAAAGGATGAGCAGTCATTTTGCTTTGGTTGTGGTATGGATTTGTTAGAATAATGGCAGCACCCAGGCTCTGATCTGAGCGGTTCTTCTGCGTGCAGTCTGGCTCTAGGAGGCTGGTACAAATTAAAGTAATATACTGGTTTTGACTGGGTGTAGAATTTCCAACAGAGATCCAGTTTGTACCCTCAGACCAGTAGTTTTTGTCACCAGAGACTGTCCACACTGGAATGGAAGCAGTCATTGACAATAACAGATGAGGTTATTTGAAGCTTTTATGGGGAACATCCAAACATCTGGACTTTATAGTGCTGGTATTGATACCCAGCAATAAAAGTTCATTGGTGTTTTTTGTTTGTTTGTTTAGAAGAAAAAAAGAGGAGGAAATGGAATTGGGATCAAATTAGGTGTTTGCTGAGCCATGTTAATTGTTGAGCTGAAACTCCCTTGGCAATGTTTAAATATCAGTTTAGACACTGAGCCATAAAAGGTTTTTAAGTTTACTTGTGTTAGGAAAATGTAGTAGCAATTAATTTACCAACATGTTACAGGTTTACAAGGTGCCTTCATTTCATGGGTGGCTGGAAGACAGAACATGCTTAGATTATATTGAATTTAAGAAGCCACATGAATGCTTAAGGCTTTTAAACTGGATGCTTGTGCTTTGTGATCTTATTTGAACTCTGGCCAACCATGATGAATGTTTTCTTGTATCTTTGACCTCACAAGGGACATGAAATAACAAATGTAGGCACTGGACTTTATTTACTTATTTACTTAGTAGTTAAAACAAGAAAGCAAACAAAACCATGATGTATTGCACCTCTTCTCCCTGGCACCCTCTTGACAAATGGCTGTTGGAACAGTGCTAAACTGTGACCTTAAAGCCACAGGCGTAATGAAACTGTGATCTGGCAGATGTGACAGACTCATCTTACATAAATCACTCTCTTTTGTCACTGCTGGCATATGGCCAATGAATCTTCTAATTATTGAATGGCTTTTATAGCCCCATTATTTATAATCACTTTTGGACAGCAGCTGGAAGACAAGGATGGGACAGAATGAAACGATGTAGCACATTATCATTTCTGTAACAACTGCTGGGATTAGGAATATTTTCTGATGATGTGGCTACCAGTGCAGTCTTGTTACATGATAAAAATCTACTCAGCCTTCATTTTGTCTTCTGAGATGGGCTGCTGCCTCCAGGACCTTGCCATGAAACTTATCCTATTAATTGATTCAGAAATAGAATATGAATCTGTCCAGGCATTAACAAAATATGTGTGTGAGTCTCAGGGTCACCTTTACACAAGGACTTGATGAAAATCCATTGCAAGTATTAGTGAGAGACAGTGGTGGTGCCCTGGCACTATTGTTGTGCTAAGTGCTGTATGGAAAAGTTTTAAGAACTATCTTCTGCGTCCCAGGAGCCCCATCTACACCTCGCCTTTTATTAAGGATTTAACAACAGATTGAGAAGTTGTCTTGAGTTACATTATTAATATTTTAATATTTCTTTTAAAAATATGTGGGGTTTTTTTTAAGGGAGTTGATAGATTTATAACCAGATTAATTAACGTACTTTATAGTTAAGGAGAGCTATTTTGGCTCTAAATATAGATGAGTTTGTGTTGAGTGCCTTCTGCTGGGAACAACAGCCCTGGAGAGAGGAGCATGAGAGGTCACCCAGCCAGGAAGGCCAGTCAGCTAAGATTTCAAGTCCACTTGCTGCTTTAAAAAATGTGAGCTGTAGGTTCTCTGCTCATGCCTCTAAACGAGCAAGATTTGGGGTTTTTTGTTTTGTTTTTGTAGGGTTTTTTCCCCCTTATCTGCAGTGTTGTGTTTTGTAGCACAGAAGAAAAAACCCTGCCAGCCATGGTAACTTATTAGTGTTTGTTAAATACCTTCAGATAGAGATCTTCAGATGAAAGGCAGTATGTTACAATCAGGGGTTTATACTGCAAATCCAACATGTGTCTTCAAAAAATTGAATCCTTCCCTCTCAATGTAGACATCAGGGCGGCGAGAGAGAGCCTTAATCCAGATGACTCTATTGCACTTTTATCCCTTTAGTGAGGCCTTTAACCTTTCATTGCTTCATGGCCCTGTTGTTTTGAAATGGTCTTTGTCTGCCCACAGAGAATCCCTCTGCTAAAGATGCCTTGAAACAGAGATCCCGGCAAGAGAGGGGGGATTCTGCTGCAATTCAGGAATGGAAAATGGATTTTTCCAGTTCAGATGCTATCAGCCCCTGTGAATGTAGCAATTTATAGCCTTCCCAAAGAAGGGTAAAGCAAAAAAATATATACTGGTGTAATCTGCTTACAGGAGTGTAATATAGGTCAGGGACCAGTGTGTCCCGGGCTTGACCCTGACCCATCTTTGCACGAGCATCTATAGGCTCTGTCAGAGTATGGCTCTTTATCAGGATTATCTATGACCATCTCTAAACATAAATGGGATAAAACAGCTGCAGTAATTAATATAAACTATAAAATGATACTTTCCAAAGGCATAAAGCATGAGTTTAAAATATATCTTCGGAATACACATATTGCACAGTCCTGGCATAGTCTATCCACCAGCTGGCAGGAAGGTGCTGGCAGTCTTGCGATGTTCACACTCAGCTTTTTCTTGGAAAAAGAAATTCAGGTTTTGCTTGGTCACTTACACAGTCTGCTTTCCTTACTGGAAGCCAAGATGTCAATAAGGCAAGAGGCTTTCAGCCCCCAGCTCTGTGCTGCTGCTCGGCGGCGGGATTGCTCTTGAAGAGGGGATGTTCTCACAGAGCAAAGGCGGTGCTAGATGATCCCACGTGCAGCTCTCTTCCTGCAGAAAGTGGGAATTGTAGCAGCAAGTGTCAGAGCACAGCTTCTCTAGTGACTTTATATCAGGTAACTGTTGGAGGACAAATGTGTGACAGAATTGCGGGTTTGAAAAGAACGTGTTGAGAAAAAGTCAATATATTTCATTAATCACAAAACCATCTAAGGTACACTTTGAGCTACACAAAACTGACAAGCAGGGTTTATTGTTTCTCAGAAACCCATATGTCAGTAAATATTTTTTTTTTCTGTGACAGAAGCTTCCCCCTTGAGTTTCTTTTTACTACTAAAATATTGTTGTTGCAATGTAGTGGTGGCGGAGGATGATTGTCATTCTCTAAAATACAGTATAATAATTAAGAATAACTGAGAAAACCAGTCATTTAGTGAGTTGCTCTTTGTTTCATTCAAAGGTAAGGAAGGATTCAGATAATAAGATGGAAACATCTCAAATTTGGAGTAGTACTGTGGGGAGAGAAGCAGTGGAAAGCTGGTTCTCTGACTGTATCTTTACATGAAGAAAAGGCATTGGTTTTGTTCAGTGGGGGGAAAAAAGGGAAAGAAACTGTTGAAACAGCAACAAAAACTTTTGAACGTGTTTTACTTATGAAAGTTTGTAAATTTTGATGAGTTTTGAATTTTTTTGTATGTCTCATTTTCTAAAGCTACATATATCAGCCTAATTTTGATTATGGAAATAACAAAGTGATTTTTCTGTATGCAAATAAGTGATTTCCAGCATGTCCTGGCCCCAGCAGTAAGAGCTGAGCAATGGGTCTTCAGATCTGTATCCTCTGCTTTGGAAAACTGCTCGTTTTGGGTTGTGTCTCTTGTTCCTCCATTATTATCACTATTGGACCCCTCTTCACATACTTTTAGCAGAGAAGAAAAGAACAGATCTCAAAAGAGTAAATGTAAAACCCAGTCTCCATGAGAACAGAGGAGTATTTTGAAGGGCAGTATATACTTCTGGTTAACACACCTCATCTCTAAGGAAACTGGTACCAGGTATTTTCTTGAGCACAACTTACACGTGGATTGAGATTTTACGAAGGGAGGACTTCTGCGTAAAGGCAGGTGATTCTGGGCATCTGCCCATCCACCCAGCCTGGTGGTGGCTGGTGTATGGACAGAAGCCATCAGAGAGTGAGAGTTGTTCTCGGAGCGAGTTTGCACAAGCCAGCGGTGCCCCTGAGGATCAGAATGAACGTTGCTGCTATGATTTGCGCAGAGGAGGTTGCTGAAATGTCACTGGCATATTTCTCAGGTTCTCAGGGATTATAGGTGCGTACATTTTGGGTTCAGAGTATATCAGAGTTTATAAACTTGCGTCTACTGCTAGAATCTACTAAATAATGTCAATACCATGCACATGCCCTCTCAGCTTTGAGGAGATTCTTGGGAAAGATCAGAGTGGAGAGAACGTTTGAAATGGTAAAGAATCCAACATATTCTGGGGTGGATGCCTTTAACAGCTTTCTACATAGAGTTAGTTTTTGTGTTAGCTCATTTTCTCTGCCGTGCAGTGGAGTGAGCTGAGTGGGGTGAACCTTCTTGTGCCCACAGGTGTGGTTTCAGCCACTGCAGAACAGATATTGTCAGGGCTGCAAGAAGCCTTTATTCCTGTCAGGACTTTTCTGGAATTTAGCAACAGGAGTGTAGCTTAGCAAGCTTTTTTGGGGTTGGGGGTTTTTTCCCTCTTTTTTTTTTTTTTCTTCCCACTTAAAATAAATGTAATAGAAATAAGCATCACTGTGAGACCCCTGAGGGGACACTCATGTGAGTGTAAGTATTTCTACAGCCCCTCTTTTTGCAACTGCTTTCTAAGCTAATGCTTCAGTGACTCAGCTGGGAAATCCCAGCTACTGCATAAACCAAATAACCAAACTTTCCAGCGAGGCCATAACAGACTGAGATGCTAGATGGAATGGGCACAGAGGGAAGCTAAAAGCAGATATCATCAGTAAATTGCATATTTTCTGTGGTCAAACAAGCCCTAGCTCAGCAGAGCTTGTTCACCTCAAGATATTATTGTGACATAAATCATTGAATCAGGGATCACACAGTATTTTGGGAGAAAGTTTATTTTATATGATACATACAGTTCAGTGCATTAATTTCTCCACTGGAATAAACCCTTGCATTATGTCCAAACTGTTTGTTATATTTGTCCTTTTTTTGCTATGAAAAAACACCTTGTCTTACTCTTTCTTGTGCAAAGAAAAATATGGACTGTTTAGTTAAAAGATAAAGAACTGCTTTGTTATTTCAGCAGATGTTCTTTTTGTTGTGCCCAGTCTCCCTCTGGAGTAAAACAATGAGGTATGAAATCAAACATGTGGGGTTTGGAAAGTCAACTCTGATACTGAAAAACTACCCCACAGGTCTACGAAACCCTCCAGGTGCCTCCTATGTAGGAAACCAGTTTTATGGTGTAATAATTGGAGACCTTTTGTTAGAAAAGGGTTTGCTCTTGGAGTGAAGGATGTTGCTGGGGTCACTCAGGGAAGTGCGTTGAGCCAATTATATCTTCCTTAATTTCAGTTTTATTGTTTGAGCCGTTTCTGTAATGAGCATCTTGGTCTTTAAAAGTTTACCTTCTGTTAATAGCTGCCTGAGCCTTCCTTTCTTCAGTAAGAGATTTAAATAAATGGAAAAGCTGTCAGGAGAACCTAAATACAAATCACGTAGTTATTTTTAAAATTTGACTTAGTACTGCAGACTATGGAGGGGTTTTTTTGTGTTTAGTTTTGTTTTTAAACCAACATTTATATTAAAATATTGCAGGGCACCAGTAGGCAGATTGGCTGATTCTGTCCATGGGCATGTAACAGTTTACACTCACTCATGTCACCATTTGCCTGGTGCTGCTGCCAGCTCCCAGACCCACTGTCCAGCTGCACTCCATTGCAGTATTATTATTCTTGATTTGCTCTGCAGTGATTCCTGGAGGCTCCAGCCAGGAATCTGCAACTGTGGTGCTATGTTCAGTGTCCAAAAGTATTGAGATGATCTCTGCATTACATATTCAATAATCCAAAAAAGTCATAATGCAAATGATAAAAAAACCCATAGAAACAGCTGCAGTGGTTCATCCTGAGGTCCATGTAGTTCAGCATTTTGGCTCCAGCTGAGGCCGTAATTAAGATGCCTGGCAAAGGAAAGGAAAAGAGCAAGATATTTGATATTCCCCCACTTCTTTTCCAGGTTTCCTAGCCACCAGCAATTAATTTTCAGCTCGAGGGATTTCCTATACCCTCTTCTTTTCAAGGCCAGGTTGGACGGGGCATTGAGCAGCCTGGTCTAGTGAAAGGTGTCCCTGTCCCCACGGCAGGAGGATGAGAACAAGATGATCTTTAAGGTCCCTTCCGACCCATTTTAAATCCATTGCAAACCGTTCTATGATTCTGCAACCCCCCGTGGGTCTGTCTTTTCCATTTCCCCTTGAGTCTCCTCAATGACCTTGTTGCACTGAAAGAGATCTGCACAGCCTGTGCGAACTACTGCCCCTGCTGCATGATGCTGAACCAGGCTCCCTTTGGCTTTGCTTGGTGACTCCCAGTCCTTGTGCCAGGAGTGTCAGGGAGTGCCCAGTCCCCAGCTGACCTCGGGATGTGTTGGAGGCCGATGTCCACAACAGGCTGTAGCATCCCAGACCCATTCGCTTGGTTCTTGTGTTGCAACTGCTCCTGGCTTTGATCATCCTGGTTGCATTTCTCGGAAGCTTTTTCAGTGTTTTTCTTTTCTATTTAGAACAGAAGAGTTTCTATCCCTGTTTTTGCTTTTCAGTCAAATTAATGTCAGTGTTATTCCCTATTCCCATCTTGGAAATATTTTGGTGGGAAAGACTTCATTAAGTTTCTTCGGCTTGTATGTGCTGTTACAAGAAAGGATTTGGTGTTCAGCAACCGGCAGTGATCATTAACAGCCATATTTCTTTTTTTCTTTTCTTTCTTTGATTGTTGTTTTGTTTTTAACTCACTTATCTTATTCTGGCACACTTCTGAAAGTGTTCAAAACTGAATGGAGGAATAAATACATGAAAGTGAAAAGCATTGGATACTATTTTGTTATTTTTAAGGACTTTGGGTGCTCTTAACTTCTTCAGTCAATTCTTTTCTAACTCCTGCTGTGGGCTGTAGTAGATACCAGTACAAAGTATAGCATTTGTTTGATTTTGTGCCGTGTTCAGCTTTATTAGTACCTCCAATGGGAGCAGCTTTTGCCTTCTGTCTGTCTGCCCAGCTCACCCTCCAATGAGTTGCAAAAGCAATACTCTACCTTTTTTATTTTTCTTTTTTCCCATCATCTGTCTTTCTCCATTTGCTCAGACAAATAAGTAATAAAAGGGAATGATGATCTGTTTAACACCACAGGAAGAAAGATGCATTATGAGACAAGAGAGACCTCTTGTTTACAGCGAGTTATTTTTGGTAATTAGCCATTTGTAGAGGAAGATGAGCCTCCGCTCGTAAAGTCAGCATGCCATAATTTAGGGGACTCTGAATGGAAATCTAACATTTGCCTCAATTGGAAATGTTGATTGTGTGCATTTAGAAATAAATAAATGGCTGTTTTTTCTTCGCAGGAAGCAGACTGAACAAAGATCTGCGACATTATCTCAACCAGAGGTTTCAGAAAGGATCGCCGGATCACGACTTGCAGCAGACTATTAGAGACAACCTTTATCGCCATGCTGTGCCTTGTAAGTAACAAAACCTCGTCCTGGCGGACTACACGTAGTTGAATTCCACCTTTATTTTTGAGGAGCCTTTCTGTTGTGGTGTGCACGGCTCTGGGGGAGACTGTTTTCAGCTTGGGCAGACTTCCATGTGTGACAGCAAATAGGGTTCAGGTAGGGTTGAAAAGGAAAATGACTCATCCCTGAACTCTGCTTTTTTGATTACCTTTTTGGAACACTTGATGGATTTGATGCAAGCCCTTGATGCCTGCTTTGGAGAAAAACCCTAAAAAAACTGCCATAAAGTGAGTGCTTGCCATAGGAGTAGTCTATATTAATATCATGATGGTGAATGTTCCTTACTGATTTGAAACTTATGAATAAAAAACCTGCTCCTATTTTTGTTTCCTGAGCAGAACTTTATTTCTGATGCTTATTTAACTAGTAGAATTGAACAGTGTTTTATGGCTGGGTGCCATTGTAGCAGACAACTGCCACTGTTCGAAGGTTGTCCTCGATTCACATAGAAGATAAGCAGCAAAAGTTAGTAAAGCTGAGAAAAAATTGCTCACTTTCTCTCAAAAAAAAACACAACAAACCAACAACGAAACTAAAACACCCAAGCAGGAGAAAACCTGAGAAGTCTGGAGTGTGGTAATCTTTAGAAGGTCAGAATCATTACTCAAAATGAGACTGTCCTTGGCATTTTGGGAAGACATATGAAGTGCGGAGAGGGATCCTACTTTGTTTCACCTCTGTTTGACATTCTCCAGCTGCCAGGGGACACTATTGTAAAGAAAAGGTTTTTCTGCCTAACTTGGATGAGCTGTGGGAATAATGGCATCCCTTTCAGATCAGGATGGGATAAGAGCTAGTGAACACCTTAGTTATAGGATACAGAGATGAACAGCAAAATGTTTTCAAGTTTTCTCTCTCAGTGTGAATTGGAGATTGTTTATTCTGGTAGACTTACATGAATACTGAATAGTTATGTTGCAACTCAAAAATAAGTATTTGCCAGCAAATATCACATAATGGTGCGCAGAGTAATCGCCATTTTCAGTCTGAGTGCTGCATGCAGAAAAGCTGTGTAAGACCACAGTTAAAACTGGGTGGTAACATTGATAAATGTTGATTCTTCAAATGGCAGATGCTGTTATAACACCACTGAGTTTATTCTCATTTTATCAGTGAAAAGTGTGAAACAAATTAGGTTTAAAGTGCTGTGCATGGACATAAAGAATAAATATGAATTATTATTTCCTATTGAACATTTCCATTTTCCATTTTGTCAATGTGAAATATGATTATTTTTCAATCACCTAACTTGCCAGGCTGCAGATTTTTAAAGCGCAATGCAAAAAGTGCCTTCCAGGAGAGCACGTGCAGTGGTAGGCTTGGGAGATGCAATGTGGTGATACTAATGTCCTTCTGCCTATATTTCATTTCCTAAAGCAGCAAATAAAGCAAATGAGTGTAAGTTCTGGGGAAGCATTTTACACGTTACCAAGGTTACATTTTGAAATGCTTCCCATTGATTCTTTTATTTGATTGATTGAACTTGATGGTGAGTTAAACTGCTTGGACTTGCTAAAGACTTTTGATTTAAAATTAAGAGCAGTGAAAGTGACTCCTGCCTTTTAGGAACAGCTGGGGGAGATATGGGTTGTTGGTGTATTAATGGGAACATCAGTATTTATGTTCCACTTATGAAACAAGTGGAAAATATGAGAATGGTGTTAGTTATTGTGTGTCTTCATACTTTCTGAGTTGTCAGGCAGGTAGCATTTAATTTTTTCTTCATGTGCTGTGGGAAGGGCATTAGTGGTACTTAAGAATTATGCTAATATTCATATGTGACTTTGAAGGAGACTGACCCACGGATGGTGGGTGGGGATGCTTTACAAGTCTGGAGATTAATCTGGCTGTACGCTCATATTTTTATTCCTTGGTACATGTGACCAGTAAATCCAGAGCCCTGGACCAATCTCTAGTGCTAATGGATTATGAAGCCTTGTATTTTGAAAATGGAATTCCCTGCTGATTATGTGGTAAACACAAACAAGAACACAAGGTCACTTGGACTGAGCATGCTTGGCCCGGCAGCTGCTTTTTATTGCACTGATATAAAGGCTAAATGAAGTGATAATTAGTAAATGCAGAATGGAGGAAGGTGACATTACCCAGTTTTTCCCCAGAAATTCTGGTATGAATACCATGTGGTTCAACTCTGACTGGTTTGGCACAGGTGGTGAGAAAACCCAGAGGGCTTCTGTTTCTCACCCGGACACCGGCTGTGTGCTTGGCTGACTCGGGGACTGAGTGAAGGCACGGCTGTAGAAGACAGAAGTCAAGCAGAGGGGGAGGAAAGATGCAGCAAGTTTGACTTGACCTCGTTATTTCATATGACAATGACAGACTCTTAAGCATCATTTAGATTTCTTCTTTTGGAGAGTTGGTTTAAGAGTTTGATTTATTTTCTGGTGAAGCATTGAGGGGTGATGTCAGCTCCCAAAGACAACGTGAGCATTGCCTGTGGGGGTGACACGGGATGGTTTTCTGAGAGACCAGAGGATTTGATCTCTAAATGTGGTAACTATCATAAAGAAATAAGATGTTGAAATGGATCCAAAGGTGATGTATTATTGAAATAAATGGGTGAACCACACAAATATTTTTGCAAACCAAAGTCTTTCCCTGCTCCTTGGTGCCATCTGCCCCTCCGGCACTTCCTCTGAGTCCTGAGCTTCCAGCTCCCCACTGAGTTGATTCTTTTCTGCCACATTCTGTAGTAAACAACAGCTGTGACAAGCTTCCAGGTGGCCTCCAAGTTTGGTTGTTGTGAGTCGCAAGTGCTCTTCTGTTACTATCACACCAAACCCACGGGTTTATTTACAGACCAAAGCATTCTCCTCTGAATTCACAACTTGAGCATCAAAAGGTAGGACCAAAACAGAGTAAGAAAGAGGCAGGACACCTCATTTATGTACTTGGCTGGTGTGTAAGTGGTTATAAAGCCATGCTACAGCGGACAAATCTTTGAAGGAGTTAGTGTAGTTCAGCCACTGAACTAGCTTTTATTTCAGCTGAACCACAACTATGTGTTATTTCCTTGCCTTTCTTCCTCAGGCTCTCATTTCACTGTAAAATTCACATGCTGGGTCAGAGACTTTATTTTAGAATATTTGTGTCTTTTGCTTAAGAAAAATCAGGATTTTAAAACTTAAGCAAAGTTATTCTCATATATATTTAAGTGAATTACTGTTTGCATTCGTAGCATGTAGGATCCATTGTCAAAACAAGAAAAAAACCCTTAAATACATCATCCAGATTAGCAAGTTGTTGATCCAATCTCTAGCTTCCCCTTTGCCTTGTTTTGTTGAAGCACCACATTTTTCTTTTGTTTTGATGTGCCTGATAAAAATGACTAAAGTAATGCTCTGTTTGTGGGATAGTTAATGGCTCCATTGAGCTTGGAGTGTACTGTGAGTTGGCAACAATGCCATGATTACCCCTTGGCCGTGACTGTACCAGAAGTGCTTTGACTGATGCAAAGACTTGGCCTACACCTTATTTCTGGTGTGGATTTCACTTATTCCAGCTCAACTTTGCCAGCCCAAACACTGAAGAGCAAAAGGGCAGGTTTATCAGCTGTGTGAGGCATCTTGCTGGGGCATGTCTGAGTCCACCTGTGCTAAAAGAAGTTGGTGTGACTTGCGTTACACCTGAGCGTTGGTGATGAGGAGCATGTTGACATCCTGGCTTTAGGTTTCAGGGAGCATTTCTAGGAGCAGAGCTTCCTCAGACAGGATTGTTGTAGGTGAAGATTTGCCTAGTGGAAATCGTGATTGATTAGTTGTAAGAGTATATCCATTTAATAGGTGTTTCCATGTAGCCTTACCTTGGGATGTCCGTGCAATAGTGTTAATTGAGGAAGATATGTGATAGCAACTCACTTCAAGGTACTAATGCAGCAGTGTGTCTAAACCACTGTTCACAGGAGGCTGAACAGACAGGATTATCTTCCTCTTTTTGAAATGATGGTGGAGGGCATCTGTTTAACATAAACAAGCAGTACTGGCCATTTGTCCTAGTTGCTTATTCTCAGCAAGCTGACAGCAGTTTTCTTTTCAAAGTGCATCAAGAAGAATCAGAGAGATGATATTATTTCCATAAAAGCTTATCTCAGCATGTTGTTTTGGTTTTTTTGTTGGTTTGTGGTTTTTTTTGTTTGTTTTGTTTTTGGTTTTGTTTTTTTTTTTTCATTTACTTGATTCTCTACTTGTTTCAGTTCTGTGTGACATGGAGAGGCAGCTGTGATGGGTCTGGTATCTGTGCCTTTACTTGCCAAAGTAGAGGTGCAGACATAATAGCTCATTGGTCCCCTTCCTATTCATGTGTATTCTGCATTTATCTTATTTCAGAAGTGTACCATTCCTTTCTTTGCCAGGCCTTCAGAAGCAAAACTCTGGAAGGTCCAAGGTCTTTTTGATGGCAGATGAAATGGGGACAGTGCCGTGGCTAGCGTAGAGTTAAGTCTTAGATGTCACACTAGACACTGTATGGCATTCTTTTCTTATTTTTCCCCTCTTCTTCACAAAATTGGCTTTTAAACCTTCAGGAGGTCATCATTCAACAGTTGATTCACTTTCCCAAAACAAGTACATGCCCTGGGATTAATTGGCTGGAGATGTGAACATTAGAGATTTACCGCTTTCATTTCTGCTGTCTGTTCTCTCACCTTCCCAGAGTTTGATCTGTTCCTCTGTCTTCAATTACAGAACAGTAGCTCCAACTGTTGTGGTTAGTCTTATAGGGGAGTGTGGAGGAAAATGGAAAGAAATGGATAAAAATCAATAGTGTAAGTGTCGAGTGATCTGTGAGGAGGCTTTAGAAAAAGCCAGCAACACCCAGACACCTGGCTGGCCCGAGCTCTCTCACGTTTCAGTGGGAAATTTGAGAGCAAGTTCCTTTCTTCCAAGTGATCTGCTGGTGCAAAGGCAAGGTCTCCTTTCTAAGGAAAACAAATACTGTGAAGTTTCCTTGTTCAACATTATTGGTAGGACAAACTTCAGTAAGTGGGTGTAGAAGAGCACACACAAGCTTGTGATCTGAATTAATGGTTTTCATGGATAATTGAACTTCCAAAAGGTAGTTTGGTTGCTGCAGGAGTCCGATTAGCTGCTACACATGTAACCACCATCATCTGCAGGTAATGGAGGACTAGGGAGACCAAGTGGGCTGGAGTGTGTGATGAAACTGCTGTCAAACACGCAGACTTTGGTGATTTCCCAGCGTAGTTTTTAAAGTCCTGTAGCTCTGGGTTCCCCGTAAGTATTTCTGAACTTCAGAAAGAATTGATAGAAGGGATATGCAAACCAGCTTACAGAAGGTTCTCTTCTTTAGAATATTGGGTATAAAAGTGTATCAGTAAACTGGGAAAAATCGCTGAAGTGAAGCATAAGGACCTTTATGTTACAAATGAATGTGTTTTTACATGTGAAGATTTCTGAGTCACAATTTCAAAGGTATTTTTAGTTACTAATTTTTATTAAGGATAAACAGAATCCCTGACAGAGCACATTAGTTTTCTTCCCGGGCAATAAATCATCAGTTTATGTACACAAATGTTCTTTGAATTCTCAAAAGCTTTCCAGACCTGCAGCTGTATTTATTATCCAAGTACCTTTTGTTGCAGTTTTCCTTCCTAGAGGTGTAATTCTGCTTTTGTAATGAGAAATAGTTGCAGTGTCCGTGAAATATTCATTTGAAAGCCCACACTGATAAGGTGAGGAACAGCAGACTCCTTTCTAAGATAGAAAATAATTAATTGTTTTGCAAGATTTATGTTAGGAAAAAATTTTAAGTATTTTTCGAATAGTAGCCTTATCACTGGGGCACAACATATGGGTACCAGCAGTATGTAAAGATACTACTTTTTCTCAAGAACATTTGCTTGTGAGTTAATCTAACTCTGTAGAATAAGAGGTATTTTTTCCATGCCACCTGTGTACACACATTTACTTTTTCCTGTATTTTCAGCAGGGACTGAGTACAACCAGTGGCTTTAGAAAATCCTTATAGCTGTGTTCCAGGGAGTGCCGAATTGCAGCACTGTCTCCTGCAGTTTTCAAGGTTATAATTCTTCCACATATTAGTGAACCAGATGTGTTTTCACTTTTAAAAGAGAGAAGAATACCCTGTTTTAAGCAACAGGTCCAGTATGTCTGTAGTTTAGTTCCTTTCTGTAGACAATCATTTTTGTTTAATCTGGGAGACTTCAGACCTTTTTTCCATCTGGTCTGTCCCTTCAGATCAATGGCACGTTTTGTGCCAGTGGAACTATTGTTTGGGGATGGGTTTGTTTATTTGTTTGGTTTTTGTTTTGGTTTTTTTTTTAATTTGGAAATAAAAGCACTTATGATAGCAAATATTGCTCCATCTGCTTATCCATTTGTGAGGAATAGCTTTTTTGTATTTCACTGTGCACCCGGTTGAAATTGCATGAGGCACCAGAGAACAGTACAAAGCAGAGGAGCTCAGCCTTGTAGGCTCTCCCATGCCACTTGCCAAAGGAGATTTGGGTAAGAAGTGTGGGAAGAGATTACACGGCTAGTTTTCTTTGTTTGCTTTGTTAGTCCCTAGCGTACTTAATTTTGCATTTTTTTTTTTTTCACCGCAGTTGCTTTGTACTATGGCAAAGCATCTGTGAGTGGATATTTAGGTACCTCAAACAATGTGCATATGTTTTAAAACATTAAGGTTCCTAAGCTTAGAGTCTCTGGGAAAGCAGAGAATAAATCAGAGCTGACAGCAGGTACAGCTGTTTGGAGGTTGAAGAGGGGAGATGGATTACTACAAATTATTTACTTTAAAATTAGCTCTGTCCTGCCATAGTTTTTCATATGGTGTCCCAGGGTCCTGATTAGGTCATTTGCGATGGCTGCGGTGCCACAGCTTTTGATTTCTAGGCAGTTTGATTTCTTTTCAACTACCACTATGCATCTGTTCAAGGTTTACAGTGTATTGATTATGCTACGAGGCAAGAGAACATGTGTTCCAAGCCAAAGGAATGGTTTAAAATGAGGAAAAATTAAATGTGTAGCTGTTCTTTAGGCTGCTTTTCCACTCCCATTTACGCCTGGGCTTCACAGTTGGTATTTCACGATGAACTCCCTCTAGAAAGCGCCCATCACTGTATGGGTATGTTTGTGCTTGGCTGTGTTGGTGGTTCCACAGTTACAAGTCTTGTGCTTCTTTCATCGAAGGTGTCAGTATTTAAAAAGGAACACCTGGAAATCCCACTGATATGATGTTATTCTGGTCCAGTGTGATACCTGCAGTGTAGCATGGGCAAAACCAGTGGGGCTGCAGAGGAGGAGATGCCTGTGTGACTCCCAGTCACGCACACTGCTATAGTGACAGTCTCGGAGCCCAGGGGGGCAGTGGCAGATGCAAGCTCCTGATGCTTTGATGGGGATGCAGAGTTGTCACATTTCATCTTCAAACAATTATCCTTTTTTTTTTTTTTTTCAACAGTACCATGCTTCCTCACATGAAGCATGCTGTATTTTTCCTCTAAATCCTTTTTGTCTTTATTTCAGCAGAGAGGCGATTAG
>VZRE01013695.1:231737-248009 GCA_013396775.1 Cephalopterus ornatus | reverse complement strand
CCCCCCTTCCCCTCTCCCCGACAGCAGCTTCCCAGGACAATACAGTACAAACACCCCCTTCCTCCTCCCGCCCCATCCCAACCGACGTGGAAAAATATAAAAATCCCAAAACTTCTGCAATAATTTAGTTAGAATAGCTCCTCTGGGTTTGTGCAAATAAATTAAAACAACTAAAAAGGAACGTTAAAACACTTATTTCCAGACCGGCAGGCGTTACAACCAGCCCGAGTGCTCGGCCAGGAAGACATCACAGCGAAGGAGATTGTTGTTGTTGTTGTTGTTGTGTGTTTTCCCTCTAAGGTCCCTCAGCTGGGCAGGTCCTTTGTCCCCAGGCGAGGACATCCCGCGGGCTGGGCTCCGGAAAACAGCGGGTTTCGGACAAGAGACGTCACAAGCACAAAGTGCACAATATTTCTGGTATTTACAGAGACACAGCAGTCCTTCAAGTTTCAAGTTTTGTCAAAAGAAGAAGAGAAAGACCAAAAAGAAAAAAAAACAAAAAAAAAAAACCCAAAAAACACCCCCAAAACCGACAAACTAAAACAACAACAAAAGGAGTTTACCAGGATGGGAAAAAAATGGGAAAAAAAAAAAAAACCACGGGAAAAAAAGGGGGAAAACTGAAGTTACGACACAGCTGCATCGCTCCCAAGACAACAGGTAACACGTCCACAGGTGGGGGATATGTACAGTGGCACCCGCCCGGCACAGGGGGGGTCACCAGTCCGCGTCCTCCTCGATGTAGTAGTCGGGGGCCGTCCCGTCGAAGAGCCCCGGGTCGAGCGACTTGCGCTGCTTCCCCCGGGCAAACACCCTGGAGATGGAGCCAAAGCCCATCTTCTCTTTCTTCTTTTTCCGTTTTTGGTCTTCCAGGTCCTCTAGAGACTGTGGGAGGAGAGGACGCGGGTTTGGGTATCCGGCTCTTCCTTCACCCCTCTCCACCCACTCACATCAGGGCTCACACGGTCCCAGCCCCAAATAATACTCTGAGTCCAGGTCCTGAAAAGTATTTGTATCCAGATCCCAAATGAAATATTTGCATCCTGGTCCAGAGCAATGTTAAGGTGCTGGACCGAAATAAAATAATATTCCTGAAATTTGTGTGGTGGAATTTGCAGCAAAATTGGAACACCCTTCCCCGCCACTCCCAAATTTCTAGGATTTTGGCTTAACTCAACTGGTTCAGAATTTTGGCTCCAGGAATAAGTCAGAACAAGGGTCTGTCCACAGCTTGAAAAAACATCCCAGTGATTTAGGGTCAAAACCAGAAGAATAACCTGCTTTGCCTGTGCCTTACAAAAATCAAGACCCCCCAAGGGCCCTGAGCACAGCAAATGCCTAAGGCATTACATGGATTTTGGGGCAAATTATAGGAATCTGAGACATCAAAGACTCACAATTCAAGATGACTTCAATTCATTTTTTTAAAGATCCCAAATTGGTGCCTCTGAGCCCCCCCAAAGCATTTTCCAGCACAGGAAGGGTTCTCGGGAGCAGGATTTGAGAGGATTTGTGCCCTACCTGTACAATTGGGTTGTGCAAGTTCTTCTGTACCGGTCCAGGACTGTCTCCCTGTGGCAGAAAGAGACGAATCCATTGGATCAGCCCCAACACAGCCCAAGACCTCCCACCTCCCCGGCAAAAAGCAGCTTGTTTGGGCAGCTGAACTGCGGTGGGGCTTGGATAAAACCCCAGGAAAGCAGCTTTCCGGGTCAGCAAAGCTCCAGGTTGCCCCACGCCCCAAACCCAGCGCTGTCTTTTGGGAAGTGGAGGACCCGCAGAATCCCCGGAGCCCGTTCCTGGGGCAGCAATCCCCCCAGCACGCAGTGCCTTACGTTGCAGAGCGAGTGTGTTCGATGCCGGGGGGAGTTGATGTCACTTGGCGTGGACGACCGGTCGCCCTCGGCCGCGGAGGCGTCGGAGATGATGGACGGCTGCCGGGAATGGCAGGGACTCACTCTGACCGCTGGAAGGCAGGGAGGGGACACGGGGAGTTAAAGTCACGCCAGCAAACCTGGCAGAGCCTCTAATCCACTGCCAAAAAACTATTTAGGGAGGGGTTTACCCATTTTTTCCTCCCCGTAAGGGGGGTTTGGCAACGAGGACTTGCCCGTGCCCCTGAGCCAGGGGGTGCCCACCTTGCCGGTCCGCCGAGTGCTGGGGGTGGGAGTGGTAGAGGGTCTGCTGGCTCTGCCGGATGGCGGCGGTCAGCGGGAGGTCAGCCTGCATCACCCACTCCTGGTTCCCGTTCAGCACCGTCTCGCCCGGCATGGCCAGGGAATGGCGCTTGGGGACGTCCTTGGTCAGCGTGGCCAGGGACTGCTTGGCCTGGGGGAGGACACCAAGGTGACGGTGATGGAGCAGGAGAACCATACGAAACATCTCCCGGGGCAGCAGAACAAGCAGCAACACATTGCACCAAACCCAGCCACCCCTGGGCAAGTAAATACCCAAACCGTGCTGCAGCCTCTGCTAAGGGTCACAGAACCACAGAATATGCTGAGTTGGAAGGGATCCATCAGGATCATTGAGTCCAACTCCCCCAATATTCCCACCATGTGCCTGAGAGCGTTGTCCAAACACTTCCTGAACTCAGACACTCCTGGTGCTGTAACCACTGCCCTGGGGAGGCTGTTCCAGTGCTCAGCCACCCTCTGAGTGAAAAACATTTTCCTGATATCCAACCTAAACCTCCCCCAACTCAACTCCAGCCGTTTCGAGTCCTGTCACTGGTGACAAGAGTGTACAGTGCACCTGCACTGACTCTCAGGAGGACGCTGAAGACCACAATGATGTCCCCCCTCAGTCTCCCCTGCTCCAGGCTGAACAAACCAACTGCCCTCAGCTGTTCCTCATAAGGCTTCCCCTCCAAACCCTTCCCCACCCTCATGGCTCTCCTTTGGACGCTCTCTAGTAATAGATATTGGGCACCATACTGTGGTGCCCAAAGCTGCACACAGGACTCAAGGTGAGGGACTCAAGGTGAGGCCAAGCTCCTTTCTAGCGATGGAATTTCCCCCCCCTGCCCTGAGTATTGCAATAACACAGCCACTGCAGCAACCCCTCTGGTTTGGATCAGTCCCCCAGCTCACCATGGCCAGCTCGGCCTCCAGCTCCTTCATGCGGTTGTCTTTCAGGTCGAGCTGGGAGCGGAGGGCACTGGCGTGGTCCGTCGCCTCCTTGGCTTGTCGCCGCAGCTCCCACTTCTCCCGCTCCAGGAGGTCCTTCTCCTTCGCCAGGGCTTTCACTGCGTCCTCGCTCTCCTGTCAGGACACGGGGTGGCCATCAGCAAGGGAAAATCCACGTGCTACCACAAACCCCTCTGCAATGACCCTCTCAGGCAGGGATGGCATCCCTTTTTGGGGAGCTCCAGGATGCAGGCCAGTCCCCCAAAAAGCAATGCTCACCGGGCACCTTGTTAAAATTACATGGGATTTGCCATGTCTGGCTCGATTCCCTCTAGAAATTCACAGAATATTCTGGGTTGGAAGGGACTCACAAGGATCACTGAGTCCAACTCTTCAGCTCATACTGGGACCAAACCCACAACCCTGGCGTTATTAGCAATGTGCTCTAACTAACTGAGCTAATCTCAGGCTTAACCTGCCGTGGTCCACCCCAACCCTAGCAAGAGTCCACCTGGGATTTTTTAAGAGGGTTTTTGCCTGATTACAAACCAGGTTTCACACTCAGCTGCCTGCCAGGCCCCTGTGCCACGAGGCCGTGGCGCTGGGCTCCCACACTCACTTTCCTGTGCTGCTCGTAGTTCCGGATGAAGTCCCGGAGCTGCTCCTCCCGGCTCTCCAGCGTGGCGTACAGCTGCTGCATCTGGCTCACCAGGTCTGTCTTCTCCCCCTTCAAGCGCTTGCGGTCGGCTTTCATGGCTGCGGGAGAGAGGATGGATCGAGCACGGAGGGCACAGCAGCCCCCTTGCTTCCACATCTTTTATTTTTTAAGGAGAAAAGTACCAAAAGGACGACCCCAGGCTGCCTGCCAGGGAGAAGGCGCCTAATTCACCCCAATCGCTGCAGCCCCAAAACACCCATCGTGTTGTCACCACGGCTCCTCGTCATCGCCCACCCTCCAAGGGGCAGCTCAGCCCCCTGGAAAAGGAGATTCTGGAGCAAAACTGCTGCCTCAGCCTCAGGGCCCGGCACAGGAAAACCTGCTGCTCCCTTTCCAGGATAAATAAACCACAGCCCGCTTATTTTTAGCAGCGGGGCGGATTCCGGCAGCGCTCCCACGAGCCCAGGGCACGGCTCCCCGAGCGTCCCCTTCCAGCTCACTGATGCTGTGTTGGGATGAGGGGAAAGAGCAGGAGCACCACAGGATGCAATGGGGTGTTTCAAAACCCAAAACCTTCCTGTTTTCCCTCTCCCAGTCACCAGCGAGGGATGCTCGCTGACCACCGACACCGGGACAGCGGCAGGGGGAATTACAAAAATCCAAGGTAGGAGAAGGAGTTTCAGTCATTTCTGTACATTAATGCTTTACCCAACCTTGAACCTGGCCCTTGGCAGCACTGCAGGAATGCCCTGTAGCTCCATGCTCCAGATACACCCCACCCCACCAAAATAATACCCACTTTAGCAATCAGAATACAAATACTGGTTTTTTTTTACACATTCATGCTTTTGCACCCTGAGGAAGTGCCGTTCGCGGGGCAGCAGGATGGCAGGAAACACACTCTGCCCCTCCAACACTCCCTGTGATCAGCTGAGCCTTGCAAGTTGTCCCTCTATATTAAAAAAAAAATGTCCTAAACCCCCTCGAACTCAACAGAAAAACCAGCCCCGAAGCTCCAGAGCTGCCTGTACTACAAAATCCACTAGGAGATGATGCAGCCATCACGAGTGGGACCCGTCTCCGTGCACACATCCCATCTTTTTCCATTGGATTACAGAAATCCATGGTGGGCGTTTCAGCCCACGCTGTGTTTTCTACACCCTGCGACGACTCACTTCACTGGGGGCTTAAACTACACCACAACGTGCCTCCTCTGGTGAGGCCCGTGTGGGATAAAGACAATATACACGGAATAGGAGGAAACCATGACCTCTGGCACCCTCTGGGGACCCTCAGTAAGTCATTTCCACCCGTGTGCAAGCAGGGAGAGCATTGTTACCACCGTGCACCGCAGCCCCCAGGCACCCTCAGGCAGAATAACCTGATAACAGTGACCACCCAGCCCTGAAATGTGCTGGAATAGCCCCAAAAATACGAGCAGCCCCTCCCCTCACCCAGCTCTGTGCACCTCCTGCACCTCACCCCAGCTTGCCAAAAATCACCAGCTCAAAGAGAGCTTTACTCAGGTAGGAACTTATTTCTGTGCACTGGTTTTATTCTACTTTTTTACTGGTTTTTTTTTACTGTAAGTGTGCACTGAGGATAAAGCAAGCGCTCAGGATGGAACCACGAGGAAGGGAGAGGGCTTGCAGGTCAGAGGATAAAAAGGTGCGAGAAAAATAAATCAGACTAAACAGCGGAAGAAGAGGGAGATGTCTGGGACAACACAGATTTTTATCTGTTAAAAACCAAGAGATGAAACTCTTCAGACAAACTACTCTGCCATTAAGCATCAGAGGTAAAACAAAACACAGAAAAACAGAAAACCAGGTAGGAAATGCCACAAAAATTCATATTGTCCCCTAACAGGGAGCTCCTGGGAGTCTTCTTCACTCACTTCAATGAACACAACTCCTCCTGGGACAACTCAGCCCCTTCTGACACCGGGATTTCCCTTACTTTTTTTCCCAGCTTAAGAAATCACGACAGAAACCCTCTAAAAACAATCACAACCACATTTAAGTCTTTGAAAAAGCCCTTTCCTGCTGCCTGTGTGTATTTAACCACAACCTTCCTCTGCCCAGTTCTTTCATTGGAACTAAAAACTTGCTGAAAAAGAAAAATTAATGATAAGTTGACTGAGCCATACCGGGGTGAGATCCAGACCCCACAGACACATGCACACATACATTTAATTTCCTCAAGGATAATGAGAGGCTCTTATAAAAGTTTAAGTCACATTTGCCCCTCTTTGATGCTGGAGGTGACAAAAGACTCCTAATGAATTTAATTAAATAGTGAGTCCCCCCACAGCACACAAACTCCTTTAATTATTGGCAGCATTCAGGGCCTTTAAAGATTTACAGAAAACACTTCATCACTCACCCATAACAAAAATAAAGGCGCTCATAAGTACTATTAGGACAAGGGTAACTTTCTCCTAAGGTTGAATATGTATCAGTTTACTAATATTAACCAATATTTATGCCAATGCATCAGTACTGCAAGAAGATTATGAAGTTTGGGTATTGCAAGAGCAGATTTTTTTTCTCTTAACCCAACAAGACAATTTACCATTTGTTTCAGTTCATATTTGAGAGATTTGCTAAAATTAACACACTTTTTTTCCTCCCCTCTATTACTCTCCCTCCTACAAAACCGATTAGCTCCTAAGCTTAAAGAAGATTTATCAGTCATTTGAGAACTTCATTCCAAACCAAATTAATGGGAAATTAATTGAAAAAGGCAGGAGAAAAATAAAAAGTGAGGCAGAAGTGAGCTGTGAGGGCTGCCAGGAGCTCCTGGACCAAACCCCACTTGCTGCAGCAGCTTAATTCCTCCTTAGCAAACAAGCCCAGCTAATTACTCGGTTGGGGAAAACGAGCCTTTGCAATCCACGGCGCGACGGCAGGGCCAGCCAAGGAGGAATAAAGCAGATTTTCACTGGCTATCTGGGCCATCCAAAGGAGGTGAAATGGCTTTTTCCTTTAATCTGATGATCCAGGGCGAGCTTTCCCTATCCCAACCCCCCCACGGGTATCCAAATAAACTCTCTCGCCCAGCTCATCGGCACGGGGGGGCTCTGGCCAAACCTCCGACAAGAAGCAAGAAATCCTAAACCCAGAGCGTGAGTGCAACGTAATTCTCTTATTTGCATTATTTATTTTCCCCTCCTACCCAAGGTGTGTGGCAGAAGGAGCGGGGGGACCCACCAGCCCACCCTGGACTCGGCAGCTCAGCACCAGCCTCGGCAGCAAGGGATGGGGGAGACGGGTTGGGAGCAGCAGGGTGAACCCCCCCCAGCTCTCACTGCCAGCCCCCAGCCCCACCTGCACAAGCCACCCTGTGTTATTTGAGCTGCCATCTCCTGCCACATGATCCGTCCCCCTGAGCACTGGTCCTTTGGGAGAAGGATGACGGACACAGAGACGTAACGGGACCAGCTCCGCGCTGGGCTCTTCCTGCTGCCAAAACAATTAAAAATCCACCCCCTCGGTGCCTTTTATTTCCAGCTCGATGTGACGAGCCAAAATCCAGCTGCTCCACAGGAGAGGCACAGCCCTGCCTGGGGCAGCAGCACGGGTGGAAACACCCAGTGATGCCACCACTGATGGCTCTTCCCCCAGTCTGGCCTCACCGTCTCACCATCTAACAACTTCCATCAGCTCCTGCATCCTAAAACCAGGCACCTTCCCCTCAGGATGGGGGCTGCTATAAATACCACCCCTCCCCTTTGAAATTAATAATATCAAATTAAGGGAGAATAAATTATAGAATATCATGAGTCGGAAGGGAACCACACGGATCCCTGAAGTCCAGCTCCTGGCCCTGTCAGGTGGTGGTGACCACACCATCCAGAGGAGCTTTTGGAGGACATAATAATTAGTTTTATTACCTTGATAACATGATATTAGATGAAAAAGACAGAAATATCATCTCTATCCAACTTCACATTCCCGGAATGAGGCAGCAGAGTCCAAACACACATCAGGGCACTGGCAGCAGATGCAGCCCACCTCTGACACTCTGAAGAGCACCTTCCCATGACTCCCATCCACTTCCAAGCCCTTCTCTCGCCCCACACAATGTGAATTTTCATGCCAGGAACAGAATCAGAGCTTCCTTTATGACTTAACTGAATCATACCCTGATTTTCTAACGCAGGGAAGGGCATCCTCGGGGAGCACCGCTCAAACCTCAGCGATGCCCCGCGCAACAGGAACGCGTAAACCCATCCTGTCCCATTAACATTTACTTAATTTCTCCTGTTTCTCCCTCCCAACCATGAAATTCAATACTGTCACCATGACTAACCCATAAAATCGGTCAGCCCTGTGCAGGGATCTCAGAGCTGTTCCTGGCTTTGTAATTAAATTGGGGCGTTCGCTCCCCGGGCGCAGCCGTCACATCAGGAAGATCTCAACGTTGAAGACGTCAGTGTTCTGTGGTGTCAGGCAGAGCCAGCCTGTGGTGTCAGGCAGAGCCACTCCTGGGGGTGCAGAGGCATTGGAGCAGGCAGGAAATTAAGAGTCCAAAGTCAAGTTTCAGGAAAAAGTTCGGTGAGGCATTTCGCCTTGGGGGAATTTACCTGGAGACACCCTGCTACAAGGCCAAGGGCCTTCCAAACCTGATCCCAACGGCCAACAAGGTGATCCCTGACTTCTGAGAATTTAATGTGGGTCCTCAAAGGTGCACAACAGGTTTTCTGTACAGAGCTCCATGTCCTTATGACGGGAAGGGATTCCTTGGTTGGGTCCATGGCTGGAACATCCATCTGTCAGAACTGTCACTGGGACACCTGTCTTCCAGGACATCCATCTTCTGGGATATCCACCCACCAGGACACTCATCTTCTGGGACACCCATCTACCCATTTCTCTGCTACCCACCCCATCACTGCAGCAATCTGAGGGTGCTGTGAGTTTCTCCAGCCCAAACACCACCCCTGGGAAGGTCACAGCTCCAAGCTGCAGGTTTGGGCGGGAGGAGACCAAGCTACAACCCATTTGTGGAGCGGACACGAAGTCGGTTCACACCTTCCCGAGCAGCAGGGAAAGGCAGCCCGAGGTTTCCACCTTGGCACTCAAGAAGGAAACAGAAACCAGGTTTGCTCTCCGCATGATAATCCCACAGGCGAGTTCCAGCATATGGGATAAACCTTCCTAGAAATGGGGTTTCTGCCATTAGCCCACATGCTCCTGGATGTCACCCGGCCAAGAGGCTCCTCGAGCCCCCCAGGCGCTCGGGCACTGTCCCTGCCCACAGCAGGACCAGCAGTAATAAAGCTGTCTGCAACTTCTCCCTTTGGGGATTCCCACATCAGAAATCCAGCCCACATCCATACCTGTCCAGCCAGGGCTGGGGAAATAATAATCACTGCATTGATGCTACAAGCACGAACCAGAGTCCCAGTCCCGGCAAAGGCAGAGAGGGAGATGGGATGTGGCACTACGGAATTTTAATTGGATGTTAATTGATTTTAAAAAAAGTGCAAGGGCTGGAATTAGCCCAGGAAAAAGTGGAATAACGATGGATAAAGCACATGCTGCCAGGGATACAGAAACTGGTCGAGTTAATCCTGCAGAGCTTCCTGTGCTGAGCCAGATCCCTGCTCCCTCCCTCCGCAGCACGGGCTTGTTAGCACGGCACAGGGAAGATGCTGCACGGGCTGATCAGTTCTATCCCTGTGCCAAATGCTGTTGGAAAGGGCTGGGAATGCACCTCCAAAGGGGGACCCTCCACCCAGACCATCACAAACCAAAATAAAGGCTCTCAGAAGGTGCTGCAGCCCCCAAAAACAAACCCTACTGGCAAACCCTCTCTGCTTCCCTCCGCAGCACGGCCCCGGCGAGCCAAGATCCATCTGAATCAGCTGCGCTGCACTTCCAGGCTCCGAGCCAGCAACGATGACAGCTTTCCATATAATTTATCTGCTAATGACATTCCACAGGACCCAGCGTGGATTGCGGGACACTGCAGGCACAGGGATTGTGTGGCCGATGCTGCCGGGCACAGGGCTGTGCAGGGATGCAGGGATGTTGGGAGTCAGGGATGCAGGCTGTGAGGAGGAAGCTGCTCTTGGGAGGTGCTTTCTGCCTGCAGAACACGACTGTCACAGATCCCTGAACTACAGGACAGCACGGCCAAGTTTCCCTGCGCTCCTGGCTCTGCCTTATCCTGCAGTTCCTCAACAGAGAGCCACCACTTCCCCAGCGTGTCCATCAGCAGATGCATTCCTCCTGGCAGGACCAGTCACCAGGCGCCGGTTTTCCTCCCCTTTTGGCTACGTTTCTCTACGGACAATTTTTCATGGAAAGGAGAAAGGACTTTTTTTCCCCTCCAGCTGCTGATCCCGTTTTCACTTGATCCGTCCCAGTTGCCGTGCCAAGCCTGCTCTGCTGCCCAGCGCCTCCAGCCCAGATCCAGCCCAGCCAGCTTTTCCAAATGACTCAAAAGCTTCCCAATATTGCAGAGGAGGGAAGAAGCATCGCTTGAAAAAGGCTTCATGTTACATGCCTTTCCAAGTGCCAGCTGACATTCCCTCTCCCTAGCCACCACACCTGTGGAGAAGTCCTGGAAAACCAACCCCAGGGGCTCCAACAGTGGCAAATAAAAGCCCAGTAAAAACCCCAACATTGTACCATTTAAATATTTAAAGAATTATTTAAATAATCACAATTTTCAAGCCAAATTAACTTTTTCTCCTCCACAGAAGCTTGTATGACCTCACCGCAGCTTCTTAGATGACTTCTGGCTCTTATTTCTTTTTGCACATGTATTACAATAGTTCTGCTTTTCTGCATTTTGCATTAATCAGCAGTTCCCCTTTCACACACACAGAGCAAATATTCCCTAATTAAGGTCTTTCTCCTCCAATTACAGTTCTATAAACCCAGAGCATTTCCTGCTGCCGGAGGCCGCACCGGTGGCGTCGGGGGAGGCAAGATTTTGAAGGTATTTTGGCTGTTACTGGTATATGGGGATGCTTCTGTAAATCAGACAGCGATCACACAAAATTTTCTGCACTCCCTTCCCCAAACACTGACTCAGCCCAACTCCCTGCCTCTCCGAGCATCTCGGCATCCCGGACAGGGGGAGATGTGGTGGCCCCCTGAGCTCCCCACGTGCTGCTCAGCCTCTGAGCCTGAAAACTTCTGACAGCTTCTCCTCATAATCCGCAAACATGAGCTGACAAGTGCAAGTTATACTCGGTATGTTGGGGATTTGAGATGATATTTAGAGCCGCGGCGCTGCCAGGGTTTGACGTGTGAGAGCTTTCCCTGCTCAGGATCATCCCCCGGCTCCAGCTAACAAACCATCCTGCCCGGATTTACTGTCAGCTTGTTTTTGGGGTGGAAAAGCTGCAATGTTGCGTTTTGCTCTGCACAGCCCAGTCCCGGGTGAGCGAGGGAGAGCACGGCCCCGACCGCCACAAAAACACCCAAACCAGGCACGGAAGAAGGAGGAGACCCTGCATGTCACCTGGAGGTAACTCCACGCGGGATAAGGAAAATTGCAGTCACCAGGAAACTCACTGTTTCCCTCTTAACAGGTCTGAGGGGCACAAATCCAACCCACCCCCACCTCCAGCTGCATTTCAGCTGCTGCCTTGGCTCTACTCTACAGCCGTGGAGGAATTCCTTTGCAATGCTGCGAACAGCTCCCACACCCCACCTCCCAGCCCATCACTGCACCCCAGTCCCTCTTGGCCCCACACCACCCCCCTAGCGTGGGCAGGAGATCGAGGGGGTCCCAGGGGGACCAAACCCCGCACCACGTGCACATGGCGAGCGCACTCCGCACAGCCCCAGTGAAAAGGATGGCTTTCCCTTCCCTCATTAATCAACTCTTTGAAAGTTTAGGTGCTGGGGAGAGGTGCAGGCGAAGAAGGAGGCGCAGCCTTACCCTGCAGAGCCTCCTTGGCACGTGCCAGCTCCTGCTCCTTCTGTGCCAGCTGCACCTTCAGCTCGGTGGCCGAGAGCACCTCCGGGGACTTGCTGCCGTGCGTCTCCTCCAGGTCCTTGGTCAGCATTTCCTTCATTTGCCGGAGCAGGTGGACCTCCTCCTGCAGCTGGGCCACCTCCTCCCGCAGCAGCGCTGGAGGAAGAGGAGACACAATGCGAGGAAGTGAGTGACGGCTCCCGGCACAGCCCCGCGCCCCCGCTGGAAACTCAAACCCCAGGGAAACGCTGCTGGGGTGACCCCTCCCCGCCCGCAAAACTGCTCTGCACAAAGCCCAAACCCCGCGTTATTCTGGGAACAGAGGAGGAGGGCGAGGGATGACACGGGAAGGCGCCGGGAGGGAGGGGGAAGTCTCCACTGGGGGCTGCTTTTGCATTAAAAAATTAAAAATAAATGTTAATATAAGAATAATAAACAAAGAAGCACTTTCCCATGCAAACCACTCGCTGACAGGGTGCTCACATGGCTGGGATCCAATAGAGCCTCCCGAGCTCCAGTAAGTCTCACACACCTCAGCTCTGCTTCCAGCCACCCACGTGCTCAGAGCACACTCAACAAAATCCAACAAACCCACTGTGAGACAGGAAAAGGGAAGACAACACTTCCACCTGCAGACCTGAACCCTGAATTCTGCAGATTTACACCCAGTGACTGCTCACTCCTCCGAGCAGCTGCATTGCATCCCAGCAGACCCCAGCCTGGATCCCCTCCACAACAGGCGCTGGAGGAAAGCTCCAGACACCTCTTTTCCTACAGCCACATCCCCTGTTTACTGTAATAATAATGCCATTTCTACACTGCACCCATTGCCCTCATCCCGCAAAACACTTTGCGGGGTAGGGGTGTGAGCACCACTGCAATCCTCCAGCCGAGTTTGGTTTGCTTTCCTTCCCCTTTAAAAACAGGCAGAGAAAAGCCCTTACTCATCCCAAAGTAGCTTACTGATTTCACAGAATCATAGAATGGTTTGGTTTGGAAGGGACCTTAAAGACAATCATGTCCAACCCTGCTGCCCCGGGGCAGGGACACCTTCCACTAGACCTGGCTGCTCCAAGCGCCGTCCAACCCAGCCTTGAACACTTCCAGGGATGGGACATCCACATCCTCTCAGGTTTGCACTGTGCCCGTGGACACGGGGAGACGAAAACACCCCCCTCAACACACACTTCACAGTTACCGGAACAACCAAACAAAAATTAAAACCAAACACCACTCTCCAAGCTACTGCGATTGCGTCCTTTCCCCGGTGTCCCTGTGTAGCAGCCAGCCCGGGGGACACCAACTGGGCACGGAATATCGGGGTTTTCCCCCTGATTTTTGCTCGGGTCCCTCCACACGTGCGCTGCCCGCTTCCTTTCCGGCACCTCTGGCGGAGCGAGGCCGGGAGGTGACGCCGGCGGCAGGACAGGGAGAGGCGGTTCCTCCCCGGCAGCTGCGCCAGGAAGGCATAAAATCTGGTTCACATACTTGAAATGCTTCCCGAATGAAAACTGGCAAGGCCCCATTCTGTAAATTATTCAGCAATAAAGTCACTAACGAGGAACAGTCGAGCCCCGGGCCCGGGGGGTTTGGTGCAGCCCAAAGCGCTCTCTTGAAATCCGTGCAAAACAGCAAGAACAAGAGGCGGCCAAGGCCAACAGGATCTTCCCCAGGGATGGCAGAAACGTCCCCTCCAGCCTCTGGGAACCTGGAGAGGATGTGAGGGGCTCATACATGGTGGAGTGTTTACTGTGTAAAACCCACCCTGTGCCTTCCCCGGCCACCGAAAGTCCCACAAAACACCCCTGGCTGCAACAAATTGCTCATTTTTTTTTCCCCACTGGTAACTCATTTTCACCTTTCCTTACATGCCACTTCTCCCAGGAGACACAGAGGGGTATTCCCAGGAAAAAATTAACCAGCAGACGAGGATGAGGCAGGCCAGCTTGCACCGATCCCAATGGATTCCTGGAAACGGCAGCATTTTGGTGGGAACCAAGAAGATCCCCACAAGGCAGGGACCCCTCTGGGGAAGGGAGAGCGGAAACAAGACCAAGAACAGGCAGTCCAGGGGGGAATTCTGCAGCAGAGAATCCCAGAGGGGTCCTTGGGCCCCAAAACTCCTTGCTATAACACACCACACCCCAAAACTGCACCACTTCTCTCTGGTCCCAGTTAGAAAATAGTGAAGAAACCCCAAAGCATCCATCATCCAAAGCAGGCAACAAGGGAATTTCATCCCCAGCATAGTGCTCAGCTCCCAATCCAGGTGGAAACTGCTGAAGGACTAAAATCCAAGATCTGTGGGAAGCTGTAGATGCAATCTGGAGAGGAGCATGAGGCACCAAGCTCCCCATGCCACCAGCTGCAAGCCAAAGTCTATGAAGCTGAATTATTGAACATGGGATCAGCCATATATTCAAAATTCTTGCCTTTTTATAGATATAATTTGAGATATACATATCTGTAAAAAAAGAGATCATGCTTTGCAATATACAGTTATATTTGCTATCTATCTATATTATTATATATAGGCAAAGCCCAATCAGTTTTGAATATATATATCTTTCTATATATATAAAATTGAAAAGCACAATCCATGAAGTCAAGGTTTGAAAGGAAAGTTCCTCTTTCTAACTCCCTCCCAGGGCTGCTACCAATGTCCTAGAATCCCAGAATGGTTTGGGTTGGAAGGTACCTTAAAGCCCACCCAGTCCTACCCCTGCCATGGGCAGGGACACCTTCCACTAGCCCAGGTTGCTCCAAGCCCTGTCCAACCTGACCTTGGACACTTCCAGGGATGGGGCAGCCACAGGTTCTCTGGGCAACCTGCGCCAGGGCCTCAGCACCCTCACAAGGAGGAATTTCTTCCCAATATCCCATCTAACCCTGCCCTCTCTCAGTGTGAAGCCATTTCCCCTTGTCCTGTCACTCCATGCCACTGTCAGAGGTCTCTCTCCAGCTTTCTGCTCTTTTGCAAGAGGGGGGTCCCAAGCTGGGAAGCTACTTAACAACCAGAGATGCTCTTTAAAATACAAACTTAACTGGTCTCTAGGTCTTGAATCCTTATTTTCTTCTAATAATGTTCTTTATGACCCTTCTGCTTCCCATCCCAGGACAGAGGTGTACATAGATGTACATTCATCCTGCTGACATCCTGGATAAAATCACCCCCTTGACTTGTGCCCAGCAAAGCAAAAACCATCTCACTGGTAAACTCACAAAAGCGGCACAAAATGCAACTTTCACCTGAGACAGTAATTCACCAACACGAGCCTCGTCGTTTGTACTGCATCCATCTTTAATACGTCCCCTCCGTGTACAGCAATCGTGTCAGCTGAGTTACACGGCTAAAAAAAGGCTTTTAAATGGATGTCTTTAAAGTGATGCCTCTTCCAAGGCCAGTAAAAAGCTCTGCTGCTGCACGGAGAGCCGATCTGCTGCCCAGAGGAGGCCAAGATGGGATTTGCAGGAGCAGGAGTGGAAACTTCAGCCCCAAAAATGCTGTCTGGAGGTGTTCACCACAATTAAAGAAACTCCAAAAAATCTGATTTGCGTTGTCTGTTAACACCAATCGGTGGCTGAAGCGTAAAGGATGCAGAATCCAGCAGTGTCATGCAAGCTTAATGCTATCAACTGAAATATAATTAACAGCCAATTATTTCGGCGGGAATGGTAGTTTTCATCAATTAGTCTGGGAAATGTTTAAATTACATTAATTTCATTGCTGCCTGCTTGCAGGAGATTTGGAAGGGGTTGGAATGACTGATGGGGCTTGTCCATGTGAGGCAATGCCTCCTTTTCCCCTAGGTGGTCAGGAATTACAGCAGGCACTCAATCCCCCCCAAAAAAGGTTAAGAAGACAAGGGGATAAGCACAAGGGCCTGAAATGTGTCCATCACCACTTTGGTGCAGTTCTGCTGTTGTGCATCCCCGGTACACCCCCTGTAACACCTCCTGCAGCACTGAGGTGCCCTATGACTTCAGAGGAGCTGTAGGCCACCAGTGCTTCCATTCTGGATGGACACCAGGGCACTCAGCAGAGCTTCTTGGGCTAAAAACATGGATTCTGGCTCCACACATCTATCTTTTACTTTTAAAGGAGCTTGTAATACCACCCCCTGCTGCTGCCGCGACGCTGCGAGCGAGCGAGCTGTCACACCTGGACATGGGTACCGACACTCCTTAGCAATTTTGGGTTAAAAGTTTCCACCCAGTGAGAGCAAATCCTTGCAAACACCATTTCGGAGCACTTCCTGTTAGACACCAGCTTGGCCTTGGCGCTTCCACATGGTCACAGCTCCGAGACAGGACCCCTGACCACACACCATCAACTGGTGCTCGCGCCGATGGGCCAGGACATGCAGAGACCACCTGCTTGCCAAGTTACCCCTCGTTTTCTGGCACTCCCCACCTCCTAAAATAATGATTATTTCCACCTCACAGACTCCTGCTCTCTCGTCTGCCCTGGCCACATGCTGGTGGGATGTAATAAAACCTGATATAAATCCTTGTGCCGGCAGGAGGGGGGGAGGGGGAGCGGGC
>VZRE01013695.1:209026-231702 GCA_013396775.1 Cephalopterus ornatus | reverse complement strand
CGCCCGCCCCGACCCCCCCCGCGGCCACGGGGGCACGAAGCCCCTCGCCCCTGCCCCCTCGCTCGCCATGGGGCGTGGGGACAGCACGGCCACCATCCCCCCCCGCCACCTCCCCGCGGCCCCGGGCAGCTCCCAGGCGTTGTTTTGTTTCTCCCGGGAGGAAGCGAGCTCCGAGCACAAAGCGAGCGAGGGGAAGCCGCGCACGCCGGGGGCCGTGTCCTCCCCCACCCGGGGGACCCCGCCGGGGGACCCCGTTACCTGCGTGGGCTAAGCAGGGGCACGGCACCCTGCCCTGAGCATCGTCGCCGGCCGCCCCTCGCCGCCCGCGGGGACAATGGGCCGGGCGCGGAGCGGAGCCCTGCTCGCAGCGGCCGCGCCCCGGCTTTTTCTCCTCCTGCTCCCNNNNTCCTGCTCCGACTTCATGGCGGGGGTCCCCGGGGCTCGGGGGTCCCCGCGGACGGGGGTCCCCGCGCGGGGTGGGTCCTCCCCGGCGCGGCGCGGCGCGGAAGTGCAGCCGAGCGCTACCTGCGCCGGGAATTTGACCCTTCGCCGGTCGCTCTTCCAGGGCTTGATGTCACGGCACGGGAGGAGTGGCTTTGCCCCCGCACGGCCCAAGGTGTGCGGGACGGGGCCCCGCAGCAGCAGCAGCAGCAGCCGAGGGCTCTCCGGGAGCCCCGCGCCGCGCAGGAACCCGCGGCCGGCCGGCGGCGGAAATGATTCCCGGCTGGAATCATCATCCATCGCTCCCGCCGCTGCCACCCACCGAGCGGAGCGCCCGCCGCGTCCCAGCCGCACCATCGCCACCGCGGGTCGCGATATACTCGGCCAGCGCCGGCAGCACGGACGGGGGTGGGGGGGAAGAAACTGAGGCAGGAGTGGGGGTAACACTCCCCGGTGCCAGCGCACAGCCCGGGCCGGCTCGTCCTGGCAAGGCAATGTTCTTGCTCGCAATGCAGCTGTCAGTAATGTTCTTTTATCCAGGTGGGATGGGGGACAAGAGAAAATCCCGCCGAGAAAGCAGTGACACCACAACAGCCAAACCCTGTGAAACCCAGCAGACTCGTGTGGATTTTTCAGAGAATCATTAAAGGGTGGAAAAGACTTCCAAGATCAAGTCCAACCTCCAACAGAATACCACCATGCCCACTAAATGGTATCTCGAAGTGCCACGTCCCCTTGCTTTCTGAACACTTCCAGGGATGGTGACTCCACCACTTCCCCGGGTAGACTCTTCTGATGCTTAACCACTCTTTCAGTGAAGAAATTTTTCCTAATATAAATATTTTTGCTCTCTGCAGTCCATGATGCACTGTTACCTGCCTTCACCCTGCTGCCTGGGCTGCCTGTTTCCAAGCCCTCCACATCAGACCCACTTTTTAGAAGTTATTCACACCAAGGATATAAGAACTGGGCAGAAGCACTTTGGGTTTATGAATTTGTGCCTGTCTCTTTGCTGTTATTCTCTCTAGATGAACACTGCCCAGACAGCCAGTGGCCCAGGGATGCTTTACAGGCAGGCCCAGCACGCTGCTGGCACCCACCTCTCCTCTGCCCAACAGGGTAACACTTGCACAAAGATCAGAAAACGCAACCCAAGACGAAAAAATCACCAATATTCCATGTTACAAAAGCGCACGGCATGCAGTGCCTCTGCCAGCCACCCTGAATACAGCTCCCCCGCCCTATAGCAGCAGCATCTCAGGCATGGGGAAACTGAGGCACGCCCATGTCCATGGGCTTTGACGATTTTGGGAAGTGGGTGACACTATAGCCCTGGGAGGAGTGAGCTGCCCCAGCTAGGAAGTGATGCAGCCACAGCCACCTCGTACACCCAGGTCAATAAACCAGGTCGTCACCCACGCTGTGACCCTCTGGGCCCCACACTGAGCTGCCAGGCATTGCCCCCTCCCTATCCTGCTGCTTCCTCGCCAGCAGCTTTGGAAGGGGAAGGGAGTTGGGTTTGTTGTGCAACAAGCCCTGGTTCTCATTGCAGAGTAATTGCTGGCAGTGCCATGCAGCCCGGGGCACGGCACCGCCCGCAGCACCGCTGCCAGCTCTGCGATGCCCCCGTCGCCCCAGCCCCTGCCATCGCCTACCTCGGCTCCTGGATCCCCAGGGAAGCTCTGCGTCACCTCCCATCGCTCCCTGTTTGCACAACTCCCCTCCCCGGGGATCAAGTCGGAGCGAGCCCATTGCCGACTCAGCTCAGGACGCAGCGGGAACGCTGCCACTGCCGGAGCCACCCCACGGGAGCAAGGAATCACCGCCGGCTTTGGGAGCACCTGCGGGTTTGATCCTGCTCTGTACGTAATCCCAGTGCGAAGGTACCCGTGTACCCTGGTGTGACCTGCCCCGGGCACGGCAAGGTGCTGAGTCGCAGTGCCCCGAACCAAAGCAGAGGGAGGAGGTTCTCCACGTCACGGGCATTGCACAAGCCCCAAGCTCCCCAGGAGCAGCTCCTCGGAGCCTCCTCCCTGGCAGAGGAGCCCGGTGAGTGAGTGGGAATGCCAGGCTGGGCTCTAGTCCTGACTTCTGCTGACTAATGGTGGCCCAGCAGGGTTATTCACACCCACAGCACCCGTCCTGCAGCCAGACAGTGCAGCACTGCTGCTCCTTGACCCACCGATGCCACCCGCAGGGATTCCCCTGCCCCTTCCTATGTGATTAACAATCCCTCTGGAAGGCGCACAGATGGTACTGGTTAAGTAAAAAGTGGCACATGCCTCAGTCGGGTTTGTCTGGTACCACTGGGCTCCGGGCACTGAGCGTGTCTCTGAGTGTTAATTTGGGGTTGGGGTCTGAGTCTCCTCTCCTTGCTCTGGAACAAGCCACGACTCTGTATCTGGTGGTGGTCCCTGGTCCTTATCCAGGAGGAAGCCATGGCTGGGGAGGTATTTCTGTCCCTGGAGTCACTTCCCATGGATCCTGGCTGCCACTAGCAGTGGGAAAGGGACAGGTGCTGGTGCCAGCGCAGGTGATCTGGCCTTTTATTCCAATCTGGCCAACCTCCTTCAACCCTCCCTAGCCAACACCCTTCTGCAGAGGCAGGAGGGACCCTTCCCACCCAGGTCTGGATCAGAAGGTCTCTTCAGGCTGATTCATATTGTTCAGCCTCCACTGGAGGCCTAACCTTTATCACATGTCCCATCTCCAGCTTCCCAGGCCTGGAGGTCCCACACCAGGGTGACGGCTCTGAAGCAAGTCCAGCCACAGGCTCACTTGTCCCAACTCCTTCAAGATGTCCCAACTCCTTCAAGATCAGGCTGAAAATCCCCACCATCACCCCCAAGGGCAGGGCCCACCAGAGACTGGTAACAGAGAGTCAAGTTGGGGTCAAAAAGTTGTCAAGCCCTGGCACAGGCTGCCCAAGGCAGTGGTGGAATCACTGTCCCTGGAGGGATTTAACAGACCTGTAGATGTGATACTTGGTTTCACGGTGGCCTTGGCAGTACTGGGGGAATGGTTGGACTCGATGAGCTTAGAGGGCTTTTCCAACTTGAATGATTCTGTGATTCTATGAAAAAACACTTCAACTTCAGCATCGCAACTCCAAAGGGAACCGTTCTCCCTGCCACACATAACAGTAGTTGGTGGCTGATTAAATGCAGCTTGAGCATATGGATGAGCTGTACATCACTGCCCTGGAGGCACCAACACCTGCAGCGACTGCTGAATAACCTCAGCCCTGCCAGAAGAATCTCTGCAGAAGGTCAGTGATGGATCCGTGTACCTTCGGATTGGAGCTGGTCCTTGCAGAGCCACATCTGACCTGGAGAACAAGTTGTCCATAAAACCGACCAGAAACATAAAAATCTGGAGACCTCCTATGAGGTCTGCAGCAAAATGCCACCTAATTCCAGCAAAACTTACTAACTCCTCTCCCCCATGCCCATGGAAACTCCCTTCTCCATCCCCGTCTTCCGCAAAATAAAGATAACGGAGCGAGGAGATGTTTCGAAACAGAGCTGATTTCTTTTTTCCCCCTGGTTTTCCTCTCAAGGAAAACGCCTCTCAAAAAATGACAGATTTTTATCAAACATTTCACTCATGACAAATTGGCATCGTCGCTGAGGAGAGCGCTGGGCTGGGAATTTCGGAGGCGCTCCGGGAACCTCCATCTGCTTTTGCCGAGTTAAAACCCGACGGTGGCGAGATTGGAGAACGTAACGTGTGAGGCAAGGATTAATTAACATCGATCTGGCTCCAAAACCAGAGGCGGTGAGAGTAATTTTCATTCAGGAACTTGGCACCATTTAGCACCTCCTCCTCCTCCTCCAGCGCTGCCGGAGTATTTCAAGCTCCTGAAAATCACACGTGCATTGCCCAGAGTTTTTGTAGTGATTAATTAAAACCTCAACAGAGAAAAAAAATCCGAATTTTTTATTATGTCCCTACCCAGGCCATACCCAGCAACTTTCCCCTTCTTCAAAATAGCACTGCAAAAGCTGTTTACTGTGTAAAGAGTCAAAAAAAGGGGCAAACATCATCATGCTGGTCCCAGTCTCACTTGGTACAACTTCCCGAGCTCATCACAGTTACTTCTATTGTGTTTTTAATTTTATCATGACAATTATAGTTATCATCACAGACATTTTATGCCTAACTTCTGGGTTCTGTACAATATCTTCATTCAAATGCTAAAAGGCTGTAATGAGACTGAGATAATGGCCCACAAATATAAATGATACAGATCAGAATAGAGGGAATTTGGTTAAAAAGGAAAACAAATAGAAATTATCCATCCTAACTAGCATTCAAAAACACTAACTGGAGGTGGGGAAATGATGTATTATGGAGAGGGTTGTTCCACCTGGCACCTGAACCCCAAGAGAACCTGCTGTGCTACTGTCACATCTGGATCCAGTGGCAAATGTCCCTGACTCTTTCCCACCCTTCCCAGCTTTGTCAGCACTAACAAGGTGAGGGATGGCACTGCCAGCAGGACATTCGTGGCCGTGGAGGGGACAGGGTGGGCATCGATCAGCCAAACGTGAGTTCTCCGAGAGCTCTGAACCGCTGAACCCCCACCAGAATCAATATTTTCCTTTTTAAACCAACACTGGGGGGAAAAGCACATCTCATATGGATTCAGTGTTATTCTGGGTTTTACATTATTCATTGAACCTCATCCCATGTCATGCTGCAGTGAATATATTACCATATATGATGACAAAAAATTACACAACTCCTGCAAATACACGATAAAGCATCGGGCCGGGGCTGCGAAAGGAGCCGCTCACTCTGCAGTCGCTCATTAGCAACCTGTAATTAAGTTGCTATACATTGAGGTTGTGCCTGTGCCACCAGCCACTTCGTGGGGAGAGAGGAGAAAGATAATAACAATAATAATTATAAAGCAAAATAATAATAAATCAGGCAGCAACACACCCCCGAGCTGCGCGGTGGGTCTCAGACTTCGGGACACGTTTTCCTGTTGAGGTCTTATCTCACCCACGGCACATCCAGGAACGTCGCTGCAGGGCCACCAAGGGCCACCGTGTCCCCAGAGCCACCCAGCTCAGCCTCCCCCCAGCAGGGACCACGGGGGCACTGGCAGGGAAGGAGCTGCATGCAGAGAAATACCGGGGAAATTCGGGAGCCTGCCTGGAAAAGTTAATGATTTATCCCCACATATAAATGTGCTGCTATTTCTAAAAATGGCTCAGTGCCACATGTGATTTGGATGGGGCTGGAGGTGGGTAACTCTACTCTGAGTTTGGCTACTATCTTTATAACCTACTATCTTTATAACCTACTATCTTTATAACCAGCTCTTATTGCCTTTTTAAAATTATTTTCTTTAGCAGCTGTCCTTCAGCTTTCAGAAAGTTTCAAATACGCAATTTTAATAATCTGTTTTCATTAACCACTCCATCCATATATATATACATATATATACACACATGTATATTAGGGAATTCAGTATAGAAAACAGCGTTTTATGATACCTGCACAACCTGCCACGTTCATCAACATGACCAAAACTTACCCAAACCCCATTTCTTCACACCCAAAACCTGCCGCTCACCGGGCAAGAGACTTGCTCATGTGCACAGACTCCACGTGATGCTACAGCACAATTTTTGGTTGCTTGCAGGAATTGCAAGGGGAAGAAAAAAGTGGGAATAAAGCCTGGCTGGGATGGGCTTTGCAAGGCAGGTTAGGAAAGCCTGGGGGAGCTGCAGGGATCAATGACCCCATGAGCCTGGACATATCCCGTTCCCCTCCCACCCACTGCTTGATCAACAGAATATTTATAAATCAATTGAAAGCAATTAATCAGCTGGAGGAAGATAAGGGATAATGAAGAAAAGAGATTAGCTGGCGATGCACAAACAGGGCTCCTCCGGGGAGGAACCACAGTGGTTGGAAGCCTCCTCTGCAAAGCCTATTAGCTCCACTTAAAAAAGAAATTTAAAAGAGGCAACCTGAATAATTAAAAGGAAGAGTTAATGGTTCGTGCTAACAGCTTCTAAAAACCTGCAGCAGCTGTGGTTGGTAACCAGAAGGGCCCTGCAGATAAACCACTGCTCCACGCCGGGGAGGGATGCTCGGCCACAGCTGGATTCCTGCATCCCTGGATCCCCCCGGTGTGATGGAGCCAGGAGGGCTCACATGGACACCGGGAGCTGCACCGTCCTGCTGGCTTCACTTAAGTGACCAACTCTTCGAGCTGAGTTATAAATAATAACAGAGAAATGACTCCAGGACTTGAGGGGAAGCCTCCAGGGATGTGAGTCCTAATATTATCCACTGGACGTATCCCGTGGTAGCATTCCAATCACCAACCCGCTCCTTGGTTGGCCAAGCCAGGGCTAAATATACCGCTGGGTTGATCTCCAACCAAAAAAATCAACCTCTGGGCAGAGCAGTCGACATTTTTGCCATTTTCTGTGGGTTTTCCTACTGATTTTCCCACCCTAATCCTTCCACAGCAAACTCTGGAAAGGGGAGGCTCAGGACGGGACCAGGAGCAGTTTCCTTGTCCATATTGCTGCCATTAATCATTTATTTCACACCTCAGAACATGCCAGCACCAGGGCTGGGCTTAATCCAGTGCACAGGACCAGCACCACCACGACAGTGCCACCAAGAAATGGGGGCTTTTGGCTAAAATAACATCCCGAAGCCACCACTTTGCTTTTGAGGAGCACCCAAAAACGCCCCGTCCCACGGCTCAGACCTGCATCCTACGGGAAAATTTCCAGGGGTGCCTACAAGGAATTTTTGGGGAAATTTTCAGCCTCCTCCAGTGCTGTGAGATGCCACCTGAGAGCTGGCACCCAGGTGGCATCTTCATCAGGAAGAGCCACCAATTCAGAGGCTAAAGACTAAATTTCAGTGAAATACTTGCCTTTTTCAAGTAATACTCAATAAAATTGTCAGGCCAGGGCTGGAGCTCACAGGTTTTTTCATCAGCATCTCCCCACCTTCCTTGGCAACTTGCAAGGCAGCAGTTTAACCTTCAAGGTAAAACTCAAATTCATTTAGTAACAGCCCTCATCTACAGGCTGGGGGCAGAATAATTCCATGGAGAACAATATAGAATAGATAAAAATAACTGCACTGCAGCACGGCCCGAGTCAGCACAGAGCAGGGCAGGAGGAGCAGCTTCCTCCCTGCACAGAGATTTAATGGCAAGTGATGGGCTGAGAGCAGGAAAACTCTGCCAATTCTGATGTTTAGGGGGCTAATGTTGATTTAAAGTGATAACTCTTGTCTTGGTGGGTTTGAAGTCAGAGGCTGAGCCCACGTCAGGCTCCTCCAGCAGCCCCAGTGCATCCTGCTCCTGCTCCACTGCCCATCACCCTGAGGGACCCAGAACCCCCTTTCAAAAACTTTATCTTTCCCCTATTTTTTTTAACTAAATAAAACCCAAGTGTCTTTCCAAGTACCTAAGCAGCAAGGGAGGTAATATTTTATGTATACACCACTTATTGAACTTCCAATCTGTGCTCATTAAAAGTTTTCACAGGAAAGTTTGTCTTTCCCTGATGGGAGGCGCAGGGCAAAAATCGAGCACCTGGAGGTTTTAAACCACTCTTTTTTTTCCCACCAAAATTTTACTACCACACTAAATATCACGACACACCTGGCTGTGATGAGATGTCCCATAAATTTACAGAATCTCAGGATGGTTTGGGTGGCAAGGACCTTAAAGCTCATCTTGCTCCTTCCCTTGCATGGGCAGGGACATCTCCCACTATCCCAGGCTGCTCCAAGCCTCATCCAACCTGGCCTTGGACACTTCCAGGGATGGGGCAGCCACAGCTTCTCCGGGCACCCTGTAAAGTTCCTGCCACTCCTGCACAAGAGGGTGGCCAGGGGACAGTGACACTGCCTTGAGACGGAATCCTGGCTCTGATGTGACATCCCTGATAATCCTGGGATCACCCAGGGATGAACAAGGGGCAGCAGAGAAGAGAAGTGGGACAGGAGTAAAGAGGAATGGAAGGGAGAGATTATTGGAGCAAGATGTGCAAGCAACAGCAGCTGCCGGTCTTCATCACTTCATCACAAATCTCATAGTAATGACTGAATTTGGATTATTCTTTTCTTTCTTCCCCTCCCAAACTTCACTGTTTTAAATCAGACTCCTGAAAAATCTCAGCTTATAAATAAATGTTTGTGATCAGTATAGAAGAGACTCCTGCACTTCCCCCTGTGTGCTGCACAGCCTCAGCAAGCAAAGAAAGCAACAGGAACCCTCATCCCTTCCACATCTTCTTTACAACCCAAACCAGGGCTTTCGAATAGCCAGAGCCAGAAAATGAAAATAAGGAATACATGATCCTAGGAGACAGGTACCCAAGAAGCAATCGTATTAACTCAAAGCTAAATATGATCAAGAGCAGTAATTCCAGTATGGGTTTTCAACATGGCACTTGAGGAAGACAAAATAGATGATGTTTCCTCTATTTATTCACATAAAGGCTCCAAAGTCATCCGCCTTTTCTGCACTGCCCTCACAGGACCTCTCCCGAGCTGTGCCCAGCGCTGGGCATTTTCCCAGAAAAAAATACCGTTGTACTGAAAAAAATGAGGCCAATAATAACAAAACCATGACCAAAGCAAGGAGGGGGAGGGATTTGGAGGAGGTAAAAAAAGCCACCGGGCAAATGCAATTCCTCAGACTTGGTGCAAGCACCAGCGTGGGGACCAGGATGCGAGGGAAGGGGCACCCGAAGGACTCCAGGATCAGGTTTAAAACTGGGAAAATTAAAGAGATAAGTGGTCACTCACAGCCCAGACACCCACTGGCCCCCACACACACTGCTGAGCACACCCAAAAGATTTCAAAGACCTAAAATTCTTCAAAGTTATTTTTGTTTCCTTAGTAAAATGGGGAGTTTTTTTAATAATTTAGCTGTTCTGTGCTGGGATAGGACAGTGGCCAAGTCCCCTCTCCCAGGGCTGCCTGCAAGCCCAAAAGGAAAAGCATCTGTAATTCAGGCTGGGTGAAAGGGTCTCCATCCAACAGCTCAATATTTCGAAAGATAAAAGTTTCAGTGACGCTTCAAATAATTCAGAAGCACAAAAAGAGAAGCACAACGAGGCCCCAGGTTGAGCCACGTTTGGAAACCGCTCCTTTCACCAATTTCCCCCCCCAGCTATGCCACAAAAATGACGGAAAAAATCCCTTTATTTTTTTAAGCAAGATTCACCCTCGCACCACAGTCCCCACAGGAGTACAAATATTTGATGCAATCGGAAAGAAAACAAAACCGTCCCGAAATGACAACTGAGAGGGAAACAATCTGGGAAGTTCTAACCTTCAAAATCTGTCTCTTAATTCTGGTTGTGATTTCTGCGGGCGAGGGAGGAGGAAGAAACACAGCCCAAGTGGTGTCTGCTTCTGCCTTACAAAGGCAACTTTAAATGGGATTTTAAAAGAACACGACTAGGCTGGAGTTAATGCTATCAAAATTCAAAGTGCAAAGACAACCGATAATCCTGGTCGCTTCCTGGGACAAGAATCCGATCGTGCAACACACAGCGGTTTGGGGCTGCTCCCTGCTATTGATTTCCTTTTATTGGAGGGGAAAGAAAGGGAGAAGGATCAACAAGGAAACTCAAACCTCTTCAGTAACTCAGCCAGCCCGCTCGCTTTCGACGCACACAGCTCAGCAAGCGGAAAGGAAACCGCTGGCAAACTGCACTCAAAGTCAAAAAAACGTTAAAAAAACAAAATAAAATAGAGATTTGGAGACAAAATCATCCCCCTGGGCTGTCAAACCTGCCCAGGCATGTATCTGTCTGCCTGGAGAGCAGCAGGGCGGCACGTCCTGGAGCGGAGCACGGAGCAGGGATGTGGGGATGCAGATGCAGAACATTCCCAGAGCGCCCGCAGCAGGACACGGCCTATGAGCACAAAATATTTCCCTCTAAAAACCACAGAGCTGCACCGCTGCCCTGAGAGCTCTGGACACCTGAAATCCCAAACCTGATCACGATTCTGCACCTCCGTTTCTTGCTCTGCATCTGCAGGAGCCACTGAAGGACCAATTAAGAGCAAACAAGCAGAAATACAGTTACTTGTATTTATACACACACCCGGTGCTTTTAATAGTTTTTTTTAAGCACATGGTCAAATACTACCTTGATTTTATCTCCAATTAATGCAACAGCCAGAGATTTTCCTCTGTTCTTCAGCCACTTGCAAAATCCTCCGGAAAGATTGCTGGGGGTTACAGAGGAATTATGTTGGTTAGTGAGCCAGTTATTATCCCTCTGATAAGAGGAGCTGATCTGGGTGGAGAGGCATTGGCTCGACACTATTTGCAAAGAAAAAATTAAAGCAGAGATAGTGGCATGTTTGCTCAGCTCCTGCCTTATCTCCAAAGCGTGGCAAAGATATTATTTGATCCAGCTCCGGCCGGGGAAGAAAAGAAGGGCTCCAGGGGAATTCAGCAAAGGCAGTTTTTCCAGGCATTGGCAGCTTTAAGCACTGCGGAGAAAAATGAAAATACAGCAAACAGAGATGCCCAGAGGGACCTGCACACTGGGAGTTTTGGGAACAGACACCTGGAAATTGGGTGTCCTGTGACTATTTGTTCTATGGGGAAGAGCCATATAAACCACACCAGGCCACCTGCAAGGTTTAGGTGTCATAAATTCCCTTCCTTAGGGGAAATAACTGAGCTGGACAGGCTGGAAGAAGCCTGGGGGGAGGCTGCACTCCCAGGAGGGCTGGAAAAATCCTCAGAGTTCAGTCTTCCAGCATCCCAAATAACATCTCCTGGGACAGATGTGTCCAAAAGAAACTCTCCTCCACCTTCACAGCTAGAAACAGGATGTTATCTGTGATGCTCCTCACAGTTGTTTCAGTTGGGAACTGCTAGGGAATGATTTGCAACTGAGAAAAGATTTTTTTAAAAAATTTTTATGCTCTTTTTGTTTCAGATTTAGGGTCACCAGTAAAGCTCCCTGGAGCTGTTCGTTTGCCTAAGCCCAGTTTTGAGAGGGCCAGCACCACACAAAGCCCTGCTCAGCTTTAACAGAGATGGAGAAGGAGTCAGTGAGGTTTGTCCCAAAGCCACCTTTTCCCTGGGAATTACACCTTTTTGGGACCAGGTTCTTTTCCACCCTCCTTAGCTGCTCTCATTATTTGGGCTCAGTCAATTATTATTTGCTTTATTATTTGCTCTCGTTATTTGGGCTCAGTCAATACCATCGGGTCCCACTTATACCTTCAAAGGGGTTTAGAAACCTTCCCCACCCTGTAACAGGGGAATGAGCAGATTTAAATGCAGGAGTCTCTCTCCAAAGGTGAGGAAAAGGGTATCCTTGGGGGAATAGCCATATTTTAAGGGCTGGGTTTTTGAGTTATTTTAAGACATATTTTCATCCATATTGTCTAGACCTGAGGACCGGACAAACGGCATCTGCTCCAGCCACTTCTCGTGGTCTCTGCTCCACTTTGGCAGCAGAGGAAGGAAGGAAAAACAGATCAAAAGAGCCATGTGGGGAAAATAATGAGTTTGGATTGTGCCAGCAGCACAAGGTGTAACACACAGTGAAGGAGGAACAGAGAAATCCATATGTAATGCTGAGTTTTCTTTACCTACTACCGGGCTTTTGAGTACACCAGGTATTTGAGAAAAGATACAGGTAAACCCAGAGGAACTGCAAACCTGTTGCAAATGTGAATTAAAAGTTTAATTTTTAGATAACCAGGGGGGTTTTTGGGAACAATAACAACGCCTGATCTAAAGAAGCAATAACGGGGCATAGGAGTAACACAAAGTCTGAGCCCTCAGCACCAGCAGCATTCCCTTGGGCACAGGGATCACCCACAGCAGGATTAGGGGTGATGCAGGAAGCAAACCCCAAAAAGGGAAGATGTGCTGATGGACAGCTCTGCAAGCACTGCCAAAGTATTTCACAGAGCAGCTGCGCATTAATGAAAACGCAGAGAATCACCCCGGCTCCCAGCCTGAATCCCAACCATCCACATATGGCATTTCCCTGGCTAGGTAATTGCCACAAAGCCTATTATCTTCCATAGCAGTTGTTGCAGAGTCATTAGGACAAACCAAATGAGAGGCTAAACTCTCCAGCACACACTGTTTTAATAATTACAGCCCTTTTATGCTCTGCAACATCCAGCAAGGGAGGGCTGAGGGAGGGAGGGAGCCAGGTTGGCAAAGGGGATGCTCAGCCCCACCAAGGGCTGCAAATGGATTTCCTCCCCCCCTCCATCTTCTGCAGAACAATTATTTCTTGCTCCTTGGACTCAACTGTGTAGGATTTTACTGTCAGGACACAGGTTGTTACCCTCAGCTCACACGTGCACATTCCCACCAGCTCGTGTGGATTCCGTGATGCACCACAGACCCTGCACTTCCCAGGCCTCTCCATCTTCTGCAGGGGTTCCCAAGTACAATTTAATGCAGTCTAATGTACTAGTTTACACATGAAGACCTTTAAAATTTGTTAAATTCAAAACCAAACGCATGTTTTAAATTGATACCCAAAATGGGGGGAAACAAGCACACCCCAAAAAAAATATTTGCAAGAGGTAATTCCACACGTGAATAGTCTCCATCATCCCCCAACCCTCCAGTTCTCCTCCTATCAATCCCCAAAGCTGCAAATGGTAACTTCAAAGTCAAACACTGTTTCCAAGTGGGAATCCAACTGGAAATCCCCCTCGTGGATGTGGGGAATGGGATGCTCAGCCCCAGGCAGCGTGTCCCAGGAACTGCTGAGTCCCCTTTTCACTCAGGGATCACTCACCCCAAAATGACCACTATGCCTTACTGCACATAGAAACACATCTATTGCCTCAGCTGTGCCTTCCCACAGAAAATTCCAAGGAGCCAAACCCACCCTTGGCACGGCAGCATCGCTCCTCCATGGCTCAGACCACGCAAGAACAGGGAACTTCATCGTCACGAACAAGACACTCAACATCCCAGAAATGAGAAGCCCCAGGAGGACACAGGGAGCTGGGGAATGCTCCATCTAACCGGATTAAGCTCCAAAATCATCTCTGGAGATGCAGTTAAGCAGCAGCTCTGCGCAGAGCAGCTGGGGCACTAGAGATGCAAGCACAGAGACCTCATTCCTACCCGTGCGACAGACCCCTGGCATTTATCTCCTCTGCCCAAAGATCTGCTGGAGCCCAGGGGATCTCACCATGAATCAGCATCAGCCAGGGCTTGGCTGACTCAACCCACCCTGAGCACAGCAGCGTTAATTCCCCCCCACCCCCGCCCCCCCCGAAAAAGAACTGCAGCAAACCCCAGAGCGAGAAGCAGCATTTCAGAAGAGCCGCAACCCTGGGCTCTGCAGCTCCAACATCTCACATGAAAGGGAGGAATTTCCCTCCCAGTGAATAGCGGTTTATACATTCTTTGGCAGCTTGTTACCATTAGCAAACACAATCTGTATTTCTGCCTCGTTCATTTGTTTGCCAAGAGCATTGGAAAGGAATATTTTATCCGCCGCCAGATAAAATCTGTTAAGCAACCGTTCACAACGTCTCACTGCAGCTACAAGGCTTGTTCCTGCAAAAGGACACCTGGATAAACCCCACCTGAACAAATCTCGCCCCCAAAAATGGGTCTGGAGAGCTCAACACGTGGCTGGGGGGGCAAGGAAGTGTCGCCCCAGCTGCCACCAGCAGCATCCCAGCCCCTCTCCTGGCCCGGGATAAAAGGTGGTGGGAATAAGAAGGGGGAAATGGAGCTGCACCAGGGCACGGTTAAAAAGCACATGTTGGATTGTGGATGGCAAAGATAAAAAGCCCTGCAGCCCCCAACTCGAGCTGCCACCTGTGGTGCTGCTTTAGAGAATGCCAGTGCCTGGAGCTTCCCTGATTTTTTGCCTTCCTACAGCTCTGGTCTGAGCTCAGCCTGGACACAGCAACCCTGGGTTTAAAACCTCAGCCCAGCTTCCTGGACACAGCAACCCTGGGTTTAAACCCAGCTGCTTTCAGCTCATGCCCCAGTTCCTCTGCCCGGACATTGTTTAAACAAAACTCCCTGAAAATGCCCAAACCAAACATTTGTGGTTCCACAACTATTTTTTTTCCCCCCCTCTCCCCTTGGTGATGTGCATATTGAACACACTTCCCTCATGAAAAAACAGAGAGGAAGGGGCTTGCTTGAGTTATTTTCTCTATCCTCTGACCCAGATCCTGCATCCAGCCGAGCCTGTCCCACATCCCTAGAGCAGCAGAGGTGATGCCCTGAACACACACGGGAAGAGATCCTGGGAAAGGGGAGCAGCCAGCTCACAAAGTCCCATCATCCAGCCCCAGCATGCTTAAGAGGCCTCTTTTCTTTTCCCTAGATTTTTAATTTAATTTTTTCCCCATTTCCTGCCTGCATTCTGCTCCTACAGCTGGGACAGCACGCGCTCCCACGCAAAGCTCCTCCAAACCCGCACCAGGGACTATTCCTAGGGGAAACAGCAATGCCTGGAGCCCCAGCAAGGGAAAAAGCACCCCCAGGATGACACAAACTCTGAACATCAGCTCCCTGAAAGCCTTTTGGGGAGACTCCCCCTCCCCAGCAGCCCCATGGCCAGGCCAGAATTACAGACCTGCAACTGGGAAGCTCCCAAATCCCCCTGGCAATTCCCACAGCCATCCGGTCCCACCTTTCATTTCCAGCTCAACCTTTCCCCTCTTTACTTTGCTTCCAAGTTCAGTTGAAGACATTAACCTAATTATAATTATCCCTGGCACCGCTTTCGTCTCCTTCTCACTCCCCCTGAATTCAGGCAATGCCGATTTTGCAGCTTATCCCAAAAATTCCTGCTTGTTTAGGGATTTTTTTTTTTTTTTGCAACAGCTCCATTTCAGCCAAAAGGCACAAGAAAGGGAGATGCTGTAGGGGAGTGAGAATAAATGGAAAAAGTTGTGCCAAGGGTGGTATGAGGGGAAAAAACCATTAGTTTAAATTAAGCATTAGGAATACATCCGCTCCCCGGATGCTGTCTGGGCTGAGGATGGGGTGATCCTGGAAAAGGCTGGCAGGCATGGAGCAGGCAGCTCAGTTTGATTCCTTACTGGCAGCCTGGAGGTAATTTGGGGAGCAGGGAGAATCTCCCCCATTTCACCTCTGCAAGCCCTGTGCCCGGAGATGTCGGAGAGCTGGGATCCCTCACTGCAGGGTGTATTTTCAGCAGCTATTTAAGAGCTTAGTGGGATTTTCAGGAGTACCTAAGCTGTTTAGGTGCCTAAATCCCATTGAGACTCCCTTTGAACAGTGCTACCTTCCTAAATCCCAGCCTGTGTTTATTAGTGTCATTAGACATTAAATACCTCCAGCCACACGTCCTAATCCCAGGGCTGGGAAGCTGCTGACCATTGAGCCAATCCAGCTTCGCAATGTGTGGGCAGAGGTCCCTCATCTGGGCACCTCCATCCCTTCCCTGTCTGACCCGGGAGCACAGGTTCCTCCCTTTTTTCCCTTCCATCTCAGTGAGCATCTGGGTGAAGGGGAGATCACTATCTACAAAGTCTCTTTGAAATGGGTGTACCACAAAAAACCTGCATTTCCTCCTGCTCCACACAGGCCCCCAGCCCTGTCCCGGTGTGGGATAAACCTTGAAAACAAGGGACAACCCACGAGGGAGATGCTGGTGGCCCCCTGGGCACAGAGATGCAGCTCCAGTGCTCCAGTTTTTGGAGGTGCTCAGTGCTCCAGCCGCGGGTGCTGCAAGGCTGACCCCAGGTGCTGCACATCCCCCGTGTCAAACACACCACCACTCCAAATTTGGGGTGATTTTTTCCACTTTTTGAGGTTGTAAGGAGAGGGGATGCAGCTGCAAGAGGTGCAGACCCATCCCAGCTTCTTTCCCCCACCTCGAGGCAATTTAATTCTACGAACCTCTCTGATAATCCAGGGCAAGAACATGCCGGAGCGTGTTTGGCTTCCATCGTGTCAAATACACTTTAATTGGTGGTAATTTCTGCATGTTGCTATATCCAGGTGAAAATGAACCCTATGAGTTCCTCTCTGCTCTGCAGCTTAATGCTCCTCAGCGATTCACTATTAAAAAACAAGGGGCTGGAGCAATGGGAATAAAAAAAAAAAAAAAATCAGCTTTTAAAGGGCAGCTCTCCCAAAAGCATCACGAGATGATTAAGCTTAGCTATGACCTAGGAGCAGGCAGCAAATTCCAGTTTAATAACGGTGTGGGATTTAGGGAGATTCTCCCCTTCTTCTGGTGAATGGAGGAGGGACATGAGGCATTAATGCAGGACCCGAGGGGGCACATTCCCATCTTTTATCCCACACACAGGCACAGCAGCCAGCCCCTCCAGGTGCTCAGGGGAGGATGCACAGCTCTCCATCACCTCCTCCAAGCTATAATGTTTTGATCAATACCTTTATTCACATCCAGGGGAGGATGGCAGAGCCTGCTGTTTGCTTCTCCATCCCTCCAACAAACAGGATAAACTCCGGAGGGACGAAGCTCTCCCCCTTCCCCCCCACCCCACCTTGGCAAATCAACAGCGACACGGATGGTTTGGGAATTATCTGCTGGGAGAGGAATTATTGACCTGGGCTACAAGTGGATGAGCAGCCAGAGCTGGCACAGAAACCTGAATGGGGTGGTGATTAATTCACACACACACATATACACAGAGCTGAATTTATGGAATGTTTTTATTTCTTGATTTATTCTTTAATTACACCACGACCAGACGGTGGTGAGGTCTCTGCCTTCTCCCCCTCCCCGAGCTGGCTCTCACCACCACTGAGCAAGGGCAAATTTTGGGGGGTTCTGGTGTGGGGGGCTCTGTCAGGACAAGCCATGGGACCATGCAGAAAGTGAAGAGGATGTGATGGAACCACAAAGCCACGTCAGCTCCTCCTGCAGGGGTGAGTTTTAAGCGGCATTTAGTCACCACCCTGGGGAAATTACCATGTTGCAGGTCCCTGAGGTTTCCAGGCCCCCTGTATTGTCTGCCCAGTGCCCACCCCCTCTGCGGGTCCCACCTCGATGCTGAAATGGAGCTGGCAGGTGGGGAGCTGCAATAATTCAGATATTCCTCAGGGAGTGTCAGCAAGAAAAGCACAAATCTTCCCTTTGAGCTGCGTGTGAAAGGCAGTCTTTGTGCTCAGGAGCACCGAGTGTGTTTGGAATCCCGTGCTGGAAATCTGAATCCAATCTGATGGGCGCCTTCATTTTATTTTTCCCAAAACAAGCCCAACATTTCTGTATAAACAAAACCTGCCGAAGCTCCTGTTCTCCCTCACCTGCCTGATTGTTTCTTCCCCCCTTTGCTTTGCTGTGTCAAAATAAACAAACACCATCTATTGATTCCGACCGCTCTCAGAAGATCTGTGGCACAAAGCTGATCTTCTCCGAGTTATTGTGGAGCGATAAGTGCACATCCACTGCTTGGAAACACTTCCTTGGAACAAAAAAAAAAAAAAGGGAATAAAAAAGTAGCTGTATCATAGCAAAGGACATGCTTTGCTTCCTCACATTGGAAGGAAGTGTGAAGTATGACTTTGTTAATAATTCATTTTGACAAGTCTCCATCCTTCCTGCCTTTTTTTTTTTTTAAATCCAGGATACACTGGGAAAATCAATACAAGAAATGAAGAGTTTGGCTTTTCTTTTATCTTCCAGAAAGCAGCAGGGCTCACAGCCCATCACATCCAGCCATCCAACCATTTCCACCTGCAAAAAATACATTTTTCTGTTGCACCTACACAATGGCACGAAATTAAAGGCTTTGCTCTCCCAGGTACCTTCTGCAACCCACAAGACTTCAAATTAACCTTTTGCTTTCAGAGTAATTAATGCTGCAGCACCACTAATGACCTGGTTGGATCCCAATACACCGGAGAACTGCTGCAGCCCGACTGGGATGCCCTTGGTCTGTACTGGGGGCAGGACTGTAATCTTCTTAAAGAACACTGTTTAGCTTGATAATTGCCTTACATTGTAAAATCCTGCACAAAAAAAACTTGCCCTGCAGCACATTTGATACATTTTGGTCCTTGGCCAGGCTCTGCGCTAGTCCAGCGGACTCTCCTGCCTTTATTCCCCCTTAAATTTTACTTTTTGGGGGTTTTCTATATGGTTACCACAGCGGGATTTGGCATGTTTCACACACAGGGAATGAAAGCACCAGTGAAACACGACAGAAACCACAATATAAAGTCCTCTAGGACCAAAAGTCACATGAAATCACACAAGAGAAATCTGGATGAAATCAACCCCAATAGTTTAAATTGAGCTACCTTCAACCTAAACCCAGAATCCAGCCCAAACTAACACCAGCATCAGGTTTCTGAGGTTTATTCAACACCACAAACCTCAACCCCACAACCCAGACTGACGGTCAGGCCCCCCCAGGGTCATCACCCCCGTATTCCATTTACCTTCACTGGCAACTCTATTAAAAATCTCAAACGCCCCACTCATAAAACATCAAGATTTTGTCACAAACCCACCCTGAGTTGACCTCTGGCCTTTAATAATGGAGTGTTTCTGCTTGATGGGCAGCCCGGGGAGGGAGGGAGCTCTCAACCAGCTCTGCTCCCTTCCACAGCTGTGGGCAGCTCTTCCAAAACCCACCCTTCCCTTCCCTTGTTCCCACTTTTCCGGTTAAACTGTTAACGAACAACTTACACACAAATTCAGCACAGAGTAATACACAGGAAAAAAAGTATATATATATAGGAAGACCCAAGGGAAGGTTTTTAAAGCAGGTGCTGGAAGTCAGGAGCTTCATCCAAGCCCAACCAGGGTCAGTACCACCACCAGCTGCACAAAACAAAATTCTCTTTAGTCACAAAGCCCTGAAGTTCATTTGCACTAAACTGCTGCTCCAAAAACATTGGGATTTGCCCCAAAACCTAGGACTGTTGGTGAGGCACGACCACCCCAGGTAGTTCCCCTCCAGGAGAACCTGGTGCCTGCAGCTGCGTTGCCTGAGGCTGGAAACAAGCTCCCTGCTGCCTATCAGGCTGCTTGCCTTTTTTTTTTCCATTATAAGACTCATGATCACTGCTTTAAAGAGGGAATTAAACTGATGGATTGTGGATGATGCAAACCCTTGATGTCCTAGGAAGCTGCACAAATAAACGTTATCAGAGTAACTAAAAGCTGATTCTGACACTAAGTGGGATTGAGACGGTCTGAATTTTCTCCATCTTCCCTAAATCACACATACTGCTGCTGCACAGCCCTGGAATCACCCACTTACAGAACCACCTGCAAATTAATCACCTCGCAGGAAAGAGATTGACTGGAGCAACTTCAACACGCAGAATGTGCCCTGTGTTTCCACTGAGGAGACCAAGCCACGGCCAACCCATCTCCCACCACCTTTGCCAGCCTCAGACCGAGATCAGACACGTCCTCAGACCTCAAAAGGGAAGGGATAATTTTTTGGCAGAAGTGCAAAATCAGCACTAATCACATTGTCAGGGTATCAGCTCACACTTGCTGCCAACAAATCAGGCCACTTGTGCATCTGCAGTTGCTCATTTGGTCACTAACCTGCTTTAGCAATTATAGATAATTAAAACATCACTCTGCAGTCATTACGATTCGAATCACTCCCTGTAAGAGGAGCGTGGTGAGGTTTGATTTCTGGTGTGCCCATCTCCTCTTCTGGAGCTCAGCTGGAAGACGAAGGATAGGAGGAACCTTCAAGGGTGTAAATCAGAGCATTTCCATCTGCTGATTCTGACACTGTTTTCTCCATCTGCTCTGTGGCAGCACAACAACTCACACTAACTGGAGAGATGATGGGTGTTGGAAGGTGAGGAGGACCAAACAACCCCTGTGCTCAATTTGCAGGCCAAAAATACCACGCTAAATAACCCCAGAGAGAAGCAAGTATAGATTCTGAAATCTAAGGAATGCAGGTAATTTCATCCGCTGGGGGACTGCAGTGCCAAAACCACCACAAGCCACGGAGAAGAGCTGGACCTTTGTTGACCACCCCAGCAGACCAGGTTAACACCTGCCCCCTCTGAGTGCACATCAAGGAGACCATTTCTGTGATCCAAATGTCCTCAGGCTGGTAAAGGTTATCGAAATACCAGGGTTCGGAGGAAGGGGGATGTTCCAGCACTGCTCCCTAATAACAAACACCAAAGCAATCCCTTCCAGGAGAAGGAGATAAAGAATTTCTTCCTCCGCTGGCAGTAAATCAAAGGGCACTGTTCAGCTGATGGGAATTGATTTTTCTCCCTTCCTCTGCACTTGGAGGGAAGCGGGACCGTGGCAAAAGCCTCCAGACACGACAGAGCCCAATCGATGGCAGGGAGGGGACGCGGTGGGGACGTTCAGAACCATCACTGTCCCTCCTGCAGCACCCCTCAGCGTGCACCCCGATCCTGCCCTGTGAGCCCAGATGGAGAGACTCCGAGAATGGAATCATTTAGGTTGGGAAAACCCTCTAAGATCCAGTCCAACCATTAACCCATGTCCCCAGGCACCACATCTATAGGTCTTCTAAATTCCTCCAGGGATGGGGACTCCATCAATGCCCTGGGCAGCCTGTTCTAGTGCTTGACAACCCTTTCAGTGAAGCAACTCTTTCCTAATATTCAACCTAAATCTCCCCTGGTGCACCTTGAGGCCGTTTCCTCTTGTCCTATCTCGTTACCTGGGAGAAGAGACCGACCCCCACCTGGCTCAAACCTTCTCTCGGGGAGCTTTTGGGGAGCGAAGCCCCAGTAAAGCCCTTCTCAAAAACCCGAGTGAACCTGGAGTTGGCAATGAATGAGATTTGATCCAAATAAAAGGAGTGGGAACAAACTCCCTTTAGCACAAGCTGAGCAAATGCCATAAGGGGTGAGAACGGAGCTGGAAAGGGACAGGGTGGGGGACAACCCCCCTGCACCCTCCTGCCCTCACAAATAATAATTAGGAGCCTGTCTGGCTGCCCAGAAAAAAACAGGCATCTGCCGTTCCAGTTAAAACACGTCTCCAGTTCTAATCCACTGTTAATTAAAAAGATTTTCACTATAGGCTCCAGCAAACCCAAACCTCTTTGGCTTTTTATCTGCACAGAAGGAAAGGAGGGGGGAATAAACAAGCTGTGTGTAATGCAGATGATCCAGAGATCGATCCCTCTCCCGCCCACCAAACTCTTTAGTGAGAATCACTGAAATGTAACGATTTCCCCCCCTTCTTCTGTACCAACCCCGGTGCAGCCACAGGACGGGGGATGTTGGATTGATTTGGTTTGCCTCTGAACCCCCACAACAGCCTAAGGTGGCTGTGTGTATAAGCAGTGGCCCGATTTAACAGGTTATAAAGCGCCACTGTTTTCTCACTATCGGGTTTTATCGCGGCGCATAAAGTTTTTAATGAGGAATAAACTGACAGAGACGCGTTACCAGGGAGGACCCGGGATCTGCTCGATGGGGAGCAGTAACGGTAAAGACCACGCTTTCGAAATCCAGAAGGAAAAAGGCACCAGAACTGAACTTAGGCCAGAGTTCAGCTGGAATTGGCACTTCAAGTGGTGCAGTGGAACTTGGTGATGTTGAGCAAGACACTGATGGTTGGGACCACTGTAGGCGATGCCCAGCAAGTGGCTTTGCATCTGCACGTGCTGCTGTGGAAAGCAGGGCCTGGAAAAGCTGGAAGAAAGAGTTCAGCTGCTCCGAAGCACAGAGCTTTTCGCACAGCCTTTGGTTTCCACCGTGTCCCTGTGCCTTGGCAGCAGTTGAGGTGCATGCCGTGGTAGAGACATCTTCGTGCTGTCCAGATTTGTATCAGCCAAACCCAGCAGGGACTCCCTTACACATCACCTGCTGTGCCCCAAGGAAGACATGGGGGGTAAAACCCAGAACACAAATGCATTGCAACAAAGAACAAAGAAAGAAGGAAAACTCGGCATTATGAGGAAGTGCTGCCCTGTGCCCCCACCTTCTGAAAACCCCTTTGAGCACTGCCTTGGTGTGGGCTCTCCCACCTCTCCTCCAGCGCCACTGTGCCCAAGGCAGCTTCTCTGTGGCTGCCCAAAAATACCAGCAAGGCGATGGTGTTGGGAGGAGAACGATGGCAGAACCCACGTGAGCACAAAGGGAACCTCATGGCCAACACGGGGGGACAGAAGACAATCTCCACGCTGTGCACCAACCCCTGCCCCTAGATGTGCTGCCAGCTGAGATGGCTGCTGCACATCTGGATAAATCCCTTTTTTTTTTTTTTTTTTTATTCCCCTTTTCTCTAGG
>VZRE01013695.1:165846-209004 GCA_013396775.1 Cephalopterus ornatus | reverse complement strand
TCCCTTTTTTTTTTTTTTTTTTCACTCCCCTTATCAGGAGAGGCAGGTCAAAGCACAAACATTTCAAAAATGATGTCCAGGAATGCCCTTTCCACAGTCCTGCCGTGGACAAAGCCCTGGATTTATCTCTCTTTCTCCCTCCCACATTCCCATCTGCACGCTCCAAGCACTGCCATTCCTACACCCACACACTGCTGCTCTCCTACTCCAGTGATGCATCTGAGCAGATTTACCTGGAAATTACTATTTTTAATACAGATTCAGACTCACATGGGTAATATTATTATTTTTAGTATGGAGAACAACTCCTTGCTTTTTGCCAGCTCCCACTTGTCACTTTGCAGCCAGACTTGGATTGATGACTTTGTCTTTTGTCCCTCACTTTCCATCAGAAATTTCCTGCCAAGGCGAGCACACAAATTGCATGGGAAGGTGGTACACCTGTTCCCACGTCTGACAGCTCTCCTGATAAGATGATGGGTACAGTTTCCTTCTGTGATATCCCCTCACAGAGCTCTGCCCCAAACCATCACGACGTGCCAATGTGCTGCCTTCTCCTCACAGGGAAGTGGAGGGATCCTTCAGTACATTAATTAACAAGTGCTGGAGCAAATGAAGGCAAATCTCATCTTCTACTCCTTCTTTGACTTTTGCACTGACTATTAGGGGGAGAAGAAAAACAGCTCCTCAAAGATGAAGCTTTGATACTCAGTGTGCCGCGAGAAATCCTGGTTTCTGCAGTGATATTCAAGGAACTGAAGACAAACGTGTATATCCTGTATATCCAAAGGAGAAACAGGGCACTTAGGCTATAGGAAAACAACTCTAGGTAGTAATTGTAGTGCTTGTAAAATAATAAAGATCTTTATCAGCTTCCAGGTTGCTACTGATGGTTAATAGCACACATCCTAGTGCTGCTGAACAATGGTATCTGGAGAGTGGTGCCTCGTGCTGCAGCTTTGGGCTGGAGGAGGCAGCTGCTGGGCCAAGGGATGCAGCCACATCCCCACCCAAAGGGTTTTGAAACCCCCAACAAAGCAAAAACCAGCGGGAGAGCTGACTTTGTGATTTTTGATCAGAGAAAAGGAAGGTAAAATAAACTGTATTTTGCAATGCAAAAGCATCCAGGTTTCCCTCCGCTCTGGGATGGAGGGGGTCTGCCTTTGCTTTGGATATAGCCCAGAGCTGCTGAATGCTCCCAAAGCCCAAGTGAAGGAGTTTGGAAATAATGGCTGGCACATTCCTCCGCATTTTTTTCTTTTTTTCCACTCTTGCTTTATTTTCCAAGCAAGCAAGAACCGGCTCCTCTCCCCCTCCGCGGTCCCGGCACTTTGCACGACACGATTTCCTCACCAGGATTTCCTGGAAGCACACACACACAGCCCTTGACCTGAGACAGGGAGGTGGGCACGAGATGCTTCCAGCCTTTTTGTTCCAGCAGCATCATTTTGCGGGGTGCTAACGCTGTGCAGAGCACACACAGGGCCACGGGAACACCTTTCCCATCGCCCACGCTGCGCCCTCCAACCCTGACGGTGCACAGCTCTTTCTCAGCTAATGCCCTGGGTATTTTCCTGGAGAGGAGCTAAGGGCTGTGGAACGAGCTGGTAGCTCAGGGAACAGAGTACAACAGCTCATCTTGTCTGGAAAAGGCACACAATGTTCAGAAACTGGCATTTTTATAGCCTTTAAAATTGCTCACTTCTGAAACTGCCACAGCATCTTATGAATGGAGAAGAACCAAGAGAAACAGCTCAGCCCTGACAGGAGGCGGGGGGGAAAAAGACCCAAACCCTCCAACTCTCCCTCCCCAAAGTACCCTCCTTAGCTTTAATAACTCATTATCGTATTATGAAGCAAAGGCTGACAGGATTATGGTGTTTAGTAATATCATAATGGATGTGAGCCAGCCTTCCAGAGAGCTTTTTGTGTTCCTGCTTTGTACTGACCTGGCCTCAGACCTGGGGTTTGCACCCCAGTGCGCTCTCAAAGACAGACACCCGCTGCTCCACATCAGTAAATACACATGCATTTAGTAAATATATGCTTAGTAAATTATATATAATATGAATATATATATATATATATATAATCTAGTACAGGTAGGAGGGAATTTCAGACGGTGATCTTTTCTGGCTGCTTCCACTCAGACAAATAGATTACACAATCCTTCAGCAGCAAAATAAACAGCTTAGAGCAAACAAGAGGCTTAACGTGCTGGTACTTTGTATTTTCTGGCCGGGCTGGCCATGACTGAGGCCATCAAGCCCATCCCCTCCTGCTCCCTCTGCACAGCCCAGGGACCTGCCCTGGTTTTAGCCCTTTGGATCACCCAGCACTGAGTGCAGCTGGATTTTGTTTTCTTCTGCTCTGTTGCAGACTTGGGCAGAGTTTCTTGTGGCACAGATCAAAGCAGAAAGGGGAAACCTTCAGAGAATAAACTGGATGCTCCCATGCTCCATGATACACTACAGAGATGTTCTGAGCTTCACAGAATCACAGTTAGGGGTGGAAGGGACCTTAAAAGATCATCCAGTTCCAACCCCCTGCCATGGGCAAGGACACCTTCCACTAGACCAGGCTCCTCCCAAGCCCTGTCCAGACTGACTTTGTTCCCAAGATGAGCTTTAAGCACTCCCAGGTCTTACCCCTGTCTCTTCACCCCTTACTAAAAGGAAACTAACTCCACAGCAGAAAAATCAGAGTATGCACCCAAAGTTGTTGAAAGCACAGGAAGGCAAAGCAAAAGAAAACATGTTTTCCTCCACCTTTTCTCAATTAGAGCAGCAAAGGAGTTTTCATGCCAGCAGAATTAGAGCCAAGACCAAAGGCACGGCTTTTATGTAAAAATGAGAGCCAGTTTGGGGGGTTTGCTTTGTTGCAAATAAGTAGACGCATTTTTGCAATTCCAGGTTAATTTCAAAACTTCCTTTTCTCCAGAGGAGAGCACAACCACGTCCTGCCTTCCCGGCCCAGCGCAAACTGGGGCTGTGTTTCCTCTCCCAAAGACAGGGATGATTTCTGCCTCGTCAACACCCTCCTCCAGCCCTTCTCTTCCTTGGAGGTTGGACTAGATGACCTTTGAAGGTCTCTCCCAACCCAAACTGTCCTACAATTCTTTGCTTCTCACCCCACTACCACCAGCTCTCACTGATTTCACGGGTCTGACACCAGCCGCAGGCCCTCAAGGCTGCAGCCCATCGCCCATCACACGGCATTTCTGGGAACACCTGCGGCTCTGCTGCCCTTTCCAAGAGTTTGGCAGCATCACAGGAGTGGTCAGAGAGACATTTATCCACATTACTACTAAATAAACACAATTCTTTAATTTCCAGCAGGTAACCCTGCACAAGAGAGAATGGGATCTTGTAGCACGAGTGAAAGGAGGTCGTGTTTCGCTCTTTTTCTCCAGCATTTTCACACCATCCCTCTCCCAGCCACGTTATTGACTCAGAAACATGCAGCTTCATCAAGGCTTACTTTGTCTAAACAGGATTTGGGGTCTCTAAGGGCCGCTGAAGGATATCATGTTTAAAGAGAGATGTTAAATCTCAGGACAATAAGGGATGTGTTAATGCACTGAGAGCCAAGTTCCTTCGCTGCCACTCTCCTCTTTCCTGACAAAATTACACAGATTAAAAGAAACACATGAGAACTGGATCACCCCACTCTCTTGCCAAGTGATCAAATTAACTTCCTACAACCCGTCCCGAATTCCTACATTTCACACTTGTGAACTCTTGCCAGGAAACACAGGAAACTATTTCCTAGCTGGGAATGAAACAGTCCCAGCGGCCAAGGACGGAGCCCGTGGCCAACACCAACACCTCACCCAGAGCACGGGATGGAGCAAAGGAAGCAGTGCCATGAAATTCTCCATGAGGGCAATTTATACGCAGTGGGACTCCTGTCCTGTGCAAACAATCCTTTCACAGCTTCAGCCTCCTCACAGACAGAAATAATTTTCCAACCAAAAAAAAAAAAAACCCAGAAAAAAAAAAGACTTTCATGGGATATGGGCCGATTTAAGAAGAGCAAGTCCAGGAATGAGGAAACCTTTGAGAAATTTGCATTGGAGGAAGAGCCCTAAGATGAAGGCCAGTGAGGAGGGATACGGCCTTGCTCCCACACCTCATCACCCCTGACAGGAGGGGGTGGCACCTTCTCTGCAAAGCCAACAAGACACATTGCCGAGACATGTGCTTCGTGCTGGCCACCTCGCCAGTCAATAAGGAATATTTCAGGCTTCAACAAGGCTGTGAGATGCCTCTAGACCCCAGCCTGCGCCGTGTTTATGTGCTGTAATGGCCCTCCCCTCTGCTTCAAGCCTCCTTATGCAGAGAAACCTCCAGTGAAAGCAGTGGGAGGCTCTTAATTGCCTCGGTTCCAATCAATACAAACAGCGCTCGGCAACGCCAACCACCACAGCGAATTCTGGCTCCCCAACGGCACCATTTCTACAGTTTTCTACCCTTTTCACCGCAAAAAAAAAGGTTAAAAGAAAGCAGGCAGAAGGTACTGGAGCTACTGCTTCCAGGATGAGCTCACCAAACCCTGTAGCCAAGGACTCAGCTCCAAGCTGGGCCAAGATTCATGTGGAACCATCCAGGACATCAGCCACCTCTCTTCTCAAGGCTGGAGAGAGCTGACACCAATCCCTGGGCATGCCCAGCTCTCCTCCTCCGCTGGAACAATAATTCCTTCACAGTAAGGAAGCCCTGGGAGCTGTGCTGCCAAGCAGGACGCAGAGGACTCGAGTCACCCCTGCCCTTACGCGAACCTCCGTCATCGGCAAACCGAACCTGAAAGAACTGACCACAAGAATTTTGATTTAATGCCATCTGCGAAACATCTGAACTCCTGCCCAGCGGGAGGCACAGCGGTCGGGATTTCCAAAGATGCCGGGGGAACCTGAGCTCCCAGATCATCTGGGTTCCTGGGATACTTCAGAGTAAACCTTAAGCCTGCTTAACTCAAAGCACAAGAGAAGAGTCTTCCCTTATGTTATAAAATCCTACTTCAGACCCTGAGAAAACACAGCAGCGCCAGAAATGCATCTGAAAAATCCAGGGTTAAGCAGCTCTTGAGGATGGTACCACTTTTACTCGAAGTGAGCACTAAATTGTATGTTAATTGACAGGGTTTCACCAAGTTTATTAAACAGTCCTACCCAGACTCTACCACAGACGAGTCCTCAGCCCTGCAAGTTTCTAAAGGGCTTCCACTCAGTAATTACAGCCTCACCTATGCCATTGGATGGCCCGTTATCCTCATTTGACTCTCCTGTTATAATTACTGAGATCACTTTAACAGGTAATTTGGCAGAGCTGTCACTGCCTCCGAGTTTAATATGCCTTCATTCACAAGTGCCACACACGTGTGTTTCTCTCCTGGTCCCCAGAGCAGCCCAGAGGACCACGGGTGGGATTTTCTGGAGCATCCCAGGACCATGTGCAAGGTATCCCCATTACACACCTGAGCAGGGCACTGGCAAGACAAATGGATGGCTTTACTCCAAATGACTTGGGAAAAGGTGTGGGATGGCAGCTTAACACAGATGAGAGAGAAGGAGGAGTAGACAAGGCAATTCTGGCCAGCAGTGATAGGATATTAGACTTGCAATAGACATATATATATATATATACACACACACATAAAAATATATCACAGAATTAAAGAATGGTTTGGGCTGGAAGAGACCTTAAAGATCATCCAGTCGCACCCCCTGCCATGGGGAGGGACACCTTCCACTAGACCAGGGTACTCCAAGCCCTGTCCAGCCCAGCCTTGGACCCTTCCAGGGATGGGGCAGCCACAGCTTCTCTGGGCAACCTGTGCCAGGGCCTCCCCACCCTCACAGGGAAGAATTTCTTCCTCATACCTAATCTAAACCTCTGTTAGGTTAGAGCCATTCCGCTTTGTCCTATCAAGCTGTTACCCACTGTCCTGTCAGCAGGGACCCGCTGCTCCAGGACTGGAATGAGTCCCTGCATGACCCCTTATGTGTTTCCAAGCAAGGTCTGACTCAGAGTGGTGCTGGTTCAGGGTAACTGTGACCCTTTGCAAGCCAGAGCTCACCCTGGGACCTCATTCCCCACCACTCCTCCTACCTGCGGCCTCAGAAAGTGCTCTGTGGTTTTCCTTCCAAACCAGGACTCTCTGCAAGCACTGGAAGAGGACATAGACTCCAGCCAGGCTGCAAAGAGCACTTTTTTTCCCTGCCTGTGTCTGTTTTGTGCACAGCTAGATCATGAAATTTGTCAGTGTTAACAATGCAGGCCCCTCCAGAGACTCATTCACTCAACAGGGCTGCAAATGGGATTGGTAAAAAATTAATTTAGGGTGCAGTAATACATCAAAAAGGAGATGGAAATACAACAAGGGCCCAGCCCTGCTGTAACAGGGATGTCAGCTGGCCAGGGCACCAGCAGCAAGACCATGGTAATGATAAAAACCATGGAAACTGCACCACAGTCAACTCTACAAACCAAATGCCAGGAAAAAAAACCAAACCAACTCACTCTTGAATGGTAATCACTGGGTTAAAGTGTGATCCAAAGTTTAAAATGCCTCCTCATGATACATTTCTGCAGTCTTTCTTCAGGTTCTAAATGTATTCATTCTCTTTCCCACAAATCTGGGCTTTCTTTTTAATCTCCTTATGATATTGTGGGGGAGAAGGACTCTCATTTCATAAACTGTGCACTTAAGACAATAGCCAATAAAACCCAATAGATTCCCATACAAAGGACTTCAGAAGAGCTGACAAGGACAAGATGCCACAGGATGAGAAGAGGCGGAGGACTGCAGAAGAGGCTTTCTAATGCAGAGGAGGTTACACAGCCCACTAAGCCCCAACTTGCTTGAAAAGCAGTTTTCAGATGGGTATGAGAAAAATAACAGAATCAGAGTTAGCTTGGAAATTGCCTTCCTTTATAAGCTTGAGAAAGGGGAGAAGAAAAGGAGAAAGAGCTTAAATCCAAGCCAGCAGAACACGGGTTCTCCTGAGGGTACCTCCAAGGTGTCCAAGTCTCGAGGGGTCCTGCCTGTTTTGTCAGGGAGGGAGCAGAAATCCCTCAGCCTGGCAGAGAATCTGTGGAGGTCCCTGAGATAGCAACAAGTCCCACCTTTTTTTTTTTTTTTTTTTGCAGGAAACTAGACTTAAAATCCAACCCAGCTGTGGGTGCTGCTGAAAGTACCTGGCAGCTACATAGAGCAGCACAGGTCCTGCACCACTTGTTGGTGCCTTCAGTCCTGGCATTTGCGAAGGAAACATCACAAACCTGTCCCAGTGATTCACATCCCTGCTCTTCCTTCCCCACCCTGCACACAGGGTGCAGGTTGCTCCATCCAAGAGTGGAGGTTGGGACACCCCCACACACACAGACATAAACAAAACCATCCTCGTGTTTTACAAGAGATGGCGAATTCCTCTTTCAGGAGAGAAACTGAGCCCCATCCGTGGCTGCTGCGACTCTAAATGCTTGGGAGAGGGCTGCCATATGGGTTCAGATTTATCACTTGTGTTTCCTAACTTGCACATCTGTTTTCTATAAGTAGCTGTCCAAGTCAATGCATCTCCCCTTTCCTCACGAACCGCCCACGGAGCTTTTCAAGGACAAATCATCCTTCCCTTCCGTGGTTATCTGCTCACAGGTCTCCACGATGTCACCTTAACAACCTGAAGTTGTTATAAAGTGCTACTCACAGAAATCCAGAGCGGGCATTACCCTCTGAGAGCGGGGTAGCACGTGCAGTGGTCACTGGGGGTGGATTTAATCCCGATGCTGAATGAGAAGCCAGTGATCTGTTCCCATCAGCAACCCAGGAAACTCCCAGCCAGCTCCTTAAATTCCATTAAAGCCAACAAAATTATTTCCACTGCCCTGTGTCAGAACATCTTCTCCTAAACTGAAAGCAGGAATCTGAGAGAAAAGGGGAATTTCTCCAAGGACAGAAGCACTGGGAAAGTGGCACAGAGCCAAGGGGGGGTCATGGGGAACTAATGAGACTTCCCAGACCCCGGCTCATCTGGACATGAGGAATGTGTGGCATGCAAAGGGCAAAAAGGGCCAACCCAGATCTGGGAGAGCTTGGGTACTGTGGATGGCCACTGGAGCAACAAACCCTTATTGCTTTGAAATTTTAATGAAGAGCCAATAATTTCCCCTTCTCCCTGAAAAAAAAAGCAAAAGCAAAGGCGACCTCAAACGTTTCTCTGCCAAAAAATGTTGTGTACAATGCATTACGCCTTCCTTCTTCGGGGTTTGTAAGACACTTGGTACTGAAGGAACTGGGATAAATGGAATAAAATAGCTGAGGGGAAGGAGCCAGAAAGAAAACAGAAACAGCTACGAGGAAATTCATGGTTTGAAAGTTAAGGACACGGCTCTGCACGTCCCACCAGCCTTGGGGGCAGTGGTGCCACCAGGCCTCCAGCACTGTGGGGATGGCTGGTACGAGCCACACTGTGCTGCTACAGTCATTCCATCATCCCAACCTGGCAATGGATCTGAGGGCACCAGCTGATTTCACATCACTCAGCAGGTCCAAGTGACTGGGAGACGGGCAAGTGCAAGATGCTACGTCAGCGGAAAACGTTATGAGAAGAGGGCACAGGTGCCATCTCACCCCTTCAGGCTGCGAGGGGCTCTCAGCAGGACACATTCTGCTTCAAGACAAGTGCAACTAAGCAGTAAAATCGTTTTAAAATAAAATAATACGCTGAGCTGTTCGTGGTGCCTTTCAGCAGAAGGACACGGGGTGGGGACACCGCCATGCACAAGCAGCCCCTCAAGGGCTAAAGAGCAGGGAGGCCCCTGGAGATGCAAAATGGGGAGATTATAGTGAGTGTATAAAGAGTGATAAGAGAACAAGCAGCGGCTGAAACAGAGATTGCAGAGGGTATTTGAGAAGAAACTCTCCATCCACAGAAGAAATAAAAGGTCAGTGAAGGGAGACGGTGACTTCTCTGTGAAATGGCACAAGTGCTTTCCCGACACAAATATTGACAGGGGAGAGAGAGATATGTAAAATTTATTCATCTCCCTGGCCTGGTAGCACGGAGAGACAAGGACCATCTGAACAGGGGGACGTGAGGAATGAAAAAAGCAGGATAACTGAGCAGGTAATCAAAGCCAAGGGCCACTTGGGGCAGGCAGGAGTCACCCAAGCAGGACGCCTCAATTAATATTTACGCCAAAATCCTGCCTCTTGCTCCCCCACAACAACAACAACAACAAAAACAAAAGAGCAAGAAAAAAAGAATCATATCTCAAGATGTCTCTAAATTCACCCAACTGCACTGCCACGGATTAAACGGTAACGGCACAGCCCAGAGAGGACAGACGAAATATTAAGCAGAATTAAGCCTTAAAGGATGTTATGGTCCTTGGAGAAAAATGAGCTCAATTTCTTTTATCCTTATGTTTTACAGCAACTTTAAAAAGCCTTTTCTTCAGAGGATGCTCTGCAGTGACTTTCAGACCAGGCTTTCAGCAGCTGCTCCCCCCTCTCCTCTCTAACATATATAATGAAAATTACAGTGATCACAAACAGTATTGCCATTGAAGGAGCTTTATTTTGGAACACTGTCTGCTGCAGTAGTGGCAGAAGAAATTACAATCTGCCTGTGCCCTCGAAATGTAGATTTACAGGAAGAGAGCCATTAATTTTAATTCCAGACTAATGATTCTCTCTTTCCATCATCGTGTCTAATTCCTTGAAGAGCTCTGTTTCCAGAGGTATTTCGCAAGTCTTCCTCCTACTTCTCAGTTAATTATTACTGACAAAACAGAAAAACGTGAAGCACTACTCTCACTTCAGAGATATTGAGATGATGTCCCACTGCTGCTGGGGTGGGTGAAGATGGAGATTTGAAGGTATCTAGAGCCACTTTATCCTGCAAAATGATGCCCTTCCCCAGCATCATCAGCTGGGCTGCAGAATAGGGAAAACAAATCCCTGACTTTTTTTTTCATTGAAAAAGAAAAGAAAAATTAATAAAGCAGCTTGTTTTCTCCTGCTGGACTTCATGAACCAAGAGAAAGCAGATTCTCTGCCTTCTGCTGTGTCTAGACAGCTTGTTTTTGTACTATCCCAGCCCTACTTGCCCATCAATAGTCTTTAAATATTGAGGAGGGCTCCTGCTGCCTTCGCTGCTGCTCATTCTTGACCCACACGCCACGGCCAGGGATGGCCAAGGCCATCAAGAAAAGGTGGCACAGTTGCTTAAGTGCACAGTGCAGCCCCTGGGAAGCACATCCAGCCCAGCTTGAGCCCTTAATTATTAATATTGTTTAGACAGTGCTGTCGGGGAGCAAAAGAGAAAGACTTGGCCCGCTGCTGTGTGTCGCAGGCAGGCTTCGAGCAGCTGCCCTGCTGTTTGCACGGTTCTGTGCTCGTGTCCAGCAGCTACCCCAGGCTGGGACCCAGGGATTAACTTTCCAGCATCAAAAGGCTCTTAGAGGCATCTCTTGCTCTGCTGGTTGAGCTTGCAGGGAAAGACCTCAGGTGGCACAAAACACGCTGCTGGGGGAAATCAGCATCGGGGTTTCGATCGTGTCACTTCACTGCGAGCTGAGGGCCGAGGCTGAGAGCACAGCCCCGATGCACAGCCTGGCACTGGGAAGCGTGAGGGCAGACCAGCAAAGCTGGGAACTGGGTTTTACTGTGAGGGTTGGGAGACAGTGGAACGAGTTGCCCAGGGAGGTTGTGGATGGCCCAACCCTGGCACTGTTCAAAGCCAGGCTGGATAAAGCCTTGAGCAACCCGGTCTAGTGGGAGGTGTCCCTGCCCATGGCAAAGAGGTTGGGACTAGGCAACCTTTAAAACCCATTCCAGCCCTTAACATTCCATAATTCTAAGCAGAATCCAGGTCTAAGTCCCATTTCTTTCCTTAAGACCACACGGGATGTTCTCAAAGGAACTGAGCAGTGTTCAGCCCAAACTGCAGCTAAGCTTGGATGTGGCTCTTCCTTGGTTTTTAGGTGCTGCAGCACACACCCAGGCACTGTTTAGAGCACTGCTGGATGGATCCAGCCATTATTTCAACCATCAACTGGAGTTTTATTTACCATGCTGGGAGGTTTCTCTACCCCTGGAGTCCTGGCAGCTTTGCTGGTGGCTCTTGCCTTGACACCCAGGGGAGTCCATCTCCTTCCCACTGCTGTGCTCTGCCTTCCCCCCACTTACAGACCATTCTCCTTCCTTTGTTCGTGGAGGACAGCTTTGTTCTCTGCATAATAACAGGTGATTTAGCAGCTGTCACATTCAGGGGCTGGAGGATTTGAAGGCAAGCTGTGTTGAGTAAAATGTGCTCCTGGAATCCCCTTTGTTGCCACATCCACCAAATCCAAAGGATGACAAAGGACAAGAGGAGGCAAAATTCCTTTTAAAGGCCGAAAGACTCCACTTGTCCACACACTCAGTTTGCAGCCCTGGACTTGCACACCCAGCCCTCCTCAGTGAGAGACACAGACCAAAGGATGCTCAAAAGCACCCCAGACCAATGCACAGGTCTCATCTGAGGCTGCCCTGGGCTCGTTAACAGCCAGTTACTTGGTCTGCTGTAATGACACCTCCATTCCTTGCCGAATGAGATGCCACAGCCAATATTGCCCCCCCCAGGCCTGTGTGCCTGGATGGACACCCTACTCACTGCTGCATCATCCCTCCTGGATGTACCAGCCCCTGCCTGCGGACCAGAACCAGCCACGCTTGGCATCACTTGGATTTTTGCAGTAGAAATAAATAAGTAGAGAAACACAACCCACAAGTAACTTAGTAACAAACCAGCAAAAAAGTCCACCAACTTATCCCAGCTGCCACACTCCACCCCAGCCAACTCCGAAATCCATTCCAATCCCAATTTTTCCCCCCAACCCTCCATATCCAGCCCGACCCTCCCACCCTGCCCCAGGCATGAGCCCTAAAAACATAAAATATACAAATACTTCAGTCTCTCCATATTTCATGACAAACAGTAAAACACAATGAAGGAGCCCCAGGGAGGGATGGAGGGAAACACTGATTCAAAAATCAACACAATTCCTTTTCTTTTGGCGCCCCAGACCTGCCATGCACTGGGTTATATTGATTTAAAGGCAGGGGTCATCAGGCTGCGGACTGGATCCCATCAGTGGAATGAGGTAGGAATTAACACCCCATCAGGCCACTCTGAGGTGCAACACCCCAGTTACAATGACAAAATCATTGAGCCAGTTTCCCCCCACATCCCTTCCCAGATTCCCAGCTCCCCGCCACCCTCTTCTCCATCTCTCCAGCTCAGCCGTTCCCAGGCGACTCTTCTTCCCTCCTCCATCAATCCCACAAACACGCCGGCATTTAATGGCCATCCACACCACACAGGACAATGAAATTAGAAGGGAACAAAAGAGCAAACCTCGCTGCTCCATGGCCTCGGCGGGCAGACAATGGTCCCAGCTGCTTCCCGGGAAGCACCCAGCCACAAAGAGCCCAGCTCCGGGACCGGAGAGGGTCCCGGGTTCCCTGGGGGGCAGGAGGATGTCACTGGAATATGCATCTCATTGGTTACCTGTCAGCTTTCCTGGGCGGTTATAAAGTACAGCCGCCGCCGGAGGGGATAATGGGATGTAATAACGAGACGGCCCTTCCACAGAGGAGCTTTGATTAGGTGATGGGAACTGGCAGCATCCGCTGGCTTTCGGGGGAAAAAAAAAAAAAACCCAACAAAAAAACCCCCACCACAAGCTCAAAGCTGTAAAATAAAGGGATGGCCAGGAATGTGGCCACTTTTTTTTTTTCAGGCTAGGAGGGATGGAAGAGAGAAATAAATTACAACCTTCGTTTCTTGCTCTAATCTCTCCATCTCGCGCCCCTTTGGAGGTCCCGCGGTTGCTGTCCCTCTAGGCTCAGACATCATTTCCCAGCTCCTCAGGTATGCTAGAGAAATGACACGTTATAATACCAGGGAATTACAGCCTGCGGAGGGGGAAGGAGGAAAACTCCCAGCCCCACAAATCACTGCCAGCGTCTCCCACCGGCAGCTCGAGCTGCAGCCCGGGGAGGCACCTGCAAATTCCTCTGTGCCATGGGTGGGGTTCACCTTTTACACGGGCAGTATCTCAAACTCACTGCAAGACACTTAGACAAAAACACGACTCGAATATTGCAGCACCTTGGTGACTCCAGACCCTGTGAGAAGGGATCATTTTGTGCCAACTGAAAAGTCTGGGTTTTCAGCTAAATGGAGTTTTTGTGGCTGGTAACGAGGCCTGCAGCACCTTCCCCCTACCCCCATTCCAGCACCACCGTGCCCTGGTTTCCCAGATGTCAGATGTCCAGGCTGGCACTGAGACGCGGCAGAGACCAGCAGAAAGGTATTTTAGCTCCCCGCTCCCCGGGCTAAGGAAAACATGTGCAAGAAAGATGGGCACAAGAAAACCCAGGAGTTTGGAATGCCAGCTGGAAGAAATAAACCCTGACTAATAAAGCACAGGCTGGGGTGGATACTATGGATGCAAGGGCAGGGAGGAGAGCAGTGTGCAGGTTAATGAACATGCCAACCCACGACTCCACAAGAAATCCAATTCAATCAATCTGTCTGTGAAGGACACGCAGCAAGACAATGGGAGAAAGGAGGCTGAAGGGAAGCTGTTGGTTCTATTACCCACTTCTCAGCCCCCAAAAGGAAGGGGAAACAGGGTTACCCACTGACAAACAGGTATTTCCCTCAAGCAATCTGCAAGATTATTTCCAAGCAGCCAGTGATGCTCGACCACACAAGGATTTGCACAGGGCAAGCGTTTGGCCAGGCATGGGGTAGGATCTGGGGTTGGAGGAGAGTTGCTGGTGGTGAGGACGAGCTGCCTGCTCTGGTGAGGGCATTACAGAAGTAAAGCAGCGTTTTGCAGGCTCAGTACAGCTCTTCCTTTCAGCATGAAGCCCATAAACAACGGCCCAACGGCTTAACAGGGCTGAAATATGACGGTATTCAAAGGGGATGGCAGGAGGATTAACAGCCCTTCTCCTTCCAGCTCGCTGCTGAGGCCGTGTTAGGACTGGAGAGTCAATGCCATGCTCAGGTTTTACATCTCCATTAAGCACAAGGCACTGGTGGGTTGGTGGGGGAAGGATTTCTCCTCTCCCTGTCCACGGCGGGGACACAGGATACGGCTCCCACTGAGCACATCAGGAGAGGCTGGGAATGGGATGGTCACCACTTAGGCACCCCATCCTTGTTGAAAGGATCAACTAGGAGAGTTTTTTACCTTGACCAAGGGAACCAAACAGGTATGATGGTCATTAAGGCCAGAGAACAGCTCCTCAACAGGGAACTCATCTTACCAGAGCGGATTTGGACAGAGGTGAGTGATTACAGGGTGTTTGACCAGATGCTGAATCAACACGAGGATCTCATAGCAAAGTCTGCTAGGAGGCTTTGTCACATTATAATACACGGGAAAGAAAAAAAGAAACATTAAAAGAGCAAACAAATGCAAAATGTCATTGTATTTCCTCTGTTTGCTGTGCAGAAATGAGGCTCCACCACACCTCGGGAGACCAGCCAGGACTTTCTACTCACACAACCCTACGTGTGGCCACTTTGACTCCTGGGGATCACCGGCCAGGAAATGTGTGAACCTCAGTCTGCAAATTCTTCTTGATAAAGCTGCAGGTTTGGAACTTTACACTCTTCATGCGCATTGATGCGCTTTTTGAAATAGAAATGAGCTCAGACAACGGCTCCTATTTTTACGGGCTGATCCACCTACACGTCTGGTCACCACTCGAGATTTCAAGCCAACTTTTCAAACTTGCAAAGAGCCATCCCAGCCCTGCACCACTGATTCGTGCTGTTTTACATGACATAAATATTTATACGATTACTGTAACCATCCTTCAATGACCGAAGTTATCGCATTTCAAAGGATCTATATTTAAAGAACACAACACACTGATGACAACACAGCTTTAAATTTTAAGTAGTGTGCTCCTCCTCACGCATTCACAGACACACACCGAGCCACTGGAGATGCTCCAGAATTCCCATACTCTCCTGAGAGTCACAGGAGCTCCTTGCCACCACTCCAGCTCAGTGCCTCACATCCCAAACTGAGCGTCCCTGGTGACACCTGGGTACCTGCCCACCGTCCCCGGGGAGGGAAGGGAAGTAACAGCATCACTGTGAAAAACATATATTTATAACAGCACAGGATTTGCCATTTTCTGTACCAAGCCAGAATGAAAAGCAGTTTATTTTTACTCAAATAAATAAAGAGCATCACTGCCTGTGAGACAGACGCACTGGTTTACACCAATCCCAACGGCTTCTCTCCCATTCCCTTGGATGAACAGGAGTGCTGCAGGTTTCCCTCTGTGAACCTGTTATTTCTAACTGCCTGATATTTCAATAGAAATTGAGTATCAGCTCTTCTTCTGTGCTTTCTGAACGACCTTACCAAGTGATGATGCAAAGTTAGAAAGAAGAATAATAAATCTGGATTAGGAAATAATAAACTGGGATTAGGACACCTTCATAAATCATTTCAAGCTCCCTACGTGCAGATGGGTCTAATTACTAGAGAAGAATAAAAGATACACCTCATTTGGGTCAGTGCAATCATCTTTCTCAGCAGTAAAAAAACCCCAAACCACGATGAAATATTAGCTAGAGAAATAAGTCAAGAGGTTTTCAGGTTAAACAGGGAAGCAGCAGAAGAGGGAAATCAGGGAACTGATTGCTATCCCCATCCACCCCTGAAGTTTGGTTAATCCCTTTCCCTCTCTTTTTTCCTGACTTAAGTAAAGCAAAAAATAAACACATCTTACTACCTGCGGTGTGCAAACTCAGCCCTGACTCATCTTCAAGTTCCTCTAATAGAAGGAACACAAATAAAGCAGAGGGAGAGAAAAACAGGAGCAAGTGGACAAACATATTTAGGGAAGAGGGAGGGAGGGAGCTCTCGCTGTCCTCCTAAAGCAGTGCCCCACAGCTGCTCCATTCATAAATATTTCACCGGTACGAACTCAGCTGCCAAATCTGAACCACTGCTTTGATGAAAAATATAAAAAGGCTTTTCCATTAGTGCTTTTGATGTTCTTTGCATACGGAATAATGAATGTGGGAGATGCATCTCCTTCCCTTCCTCTGTCCTCCCTCTCTTCAGTCTTTTATCTGGCACAGCCTCCCGAGGACAGGGAGGACTCAGGATTTTGGGCAGGGGGACAGAGCAGAGCCGTGTGCCATGGAAACTCTGAGTCACATTTGAGTTGGAAAAGCCCTCCAAAATCCTCGAAGCCCTCCAAAATTCTCAAGTCCAACCCATAACCCAGCACTGCCGAGCCCACCACGTCCCCAAGTGCCACATCTCCACGTCTTTTAAATCCCTCCAGGGATGGTGACTCCACCACTGCCCTGGGCAGCCTTTTCCAGGGCTTGACAACCCTTTTGGTGAGGAAATTTTTCATAATATCCAACCTAAATCCCCCTTGTTACAACTTGAAGCCATTTCCTCTCGTCCTATCATCTCCTCTTGTCCTATCTCCCCACTGTTCTGGCTTTTTCCACCTCAGGGGGCAAGACACAAAGAAAATGGGGGTACCCACAGGTTTTTTCGATGCTGTTGGCTCTCCACACTCTTTTTTCACCTGGCTGGACAATACTGAGCATCACAACTCTGCCAGGAGTTGCTCAGCAGAATGTGACCAGGAGTTTTAAAGCCCTCCTAAAGCATCTTACCACAGCTCTCAGGTGCTCCCCAAACTCTGCCTACATGGCACACCAGGCTCCAGCCTGGATTCCATGAGGAGGAAACAACACCCTACGCCCTGATCTGGGCTGTCCTGAGCTCCCCTGCATTTCTGAGGGGCTCATTTGGGGGAATCTCAGAGGAGAAAGCAAACTTCCTCACAGCCCCAGAAAGCGAGGGACACAGCGCAGAGGCAAAACCAAAACAGAGGAAGCTGTACGTGACCTTCTCCCAGCCTCTTAGTGCTCTCAGGAACTTAATAGCTCAACATTTATCTTAACTCAGCAGAGATGTGCCAGGGATAAAGTATCCATCTCCCAGTGCACCAGCTCCGGCCTTTCCAACCCGCCGCTGCCGAGCTTTAAATTGCAGCTTTTATCGCCTTTCCACACTTCTGCTGTACCAGGGCATCCAAGGCAATTAAGTCCAACCTATTTTTTCCTACTTTTATTCCTTGAAGTGGAGCTTTCTTGTGTGGGGCAGAGATTACAGGGTTTGGACTGGATTTTGATTCACATTTATTTTCCATTAAGGACTCGGCCGCGCTCATTCCTCCTCCTCCTCCTCCTCTCACAGAGCTCCCTGCGCGTTCCACAAACCCGGCGAAGAGAAACTGGAAGGCAGTTTAAAGGAAAACAAACAGAAACTGATGCCTTGCAGAATTTGTGCAATAAAGAGTCCTGGAAACACGGAAAGCATTTTAAGGGACTTGAAAGGGAGCGACGGTCTTATCAGCGAGAGCGGGATGCCAATGTTTGCAGGAGAGTTATCACTGCACATTATTCATCCTCCTGGTTTGTATTTATTAGGAATGATTAGGAAGCCCATCACCCGACGAGTTGTGGGGCTTCCTGGCAGCACTAACACAGCAGAAAATCTCCTGTGCCCCAAGGACCAGTGGCTGGGCTCAGTTTGGGGGTCCCTTCACCCCATTTTCTGCTCCATAGTCCCAATGGAGGGGAAGAGGGAAGCATCTTACTACGTTTGGGAGATGCCTCAGTTTCAGCTGGAGGACACGGAGGTCTTGGACACTTGGTGGCCTCATGGTCACACGTGGGGCCATCCCAAAAGGACCCACAGGGACACAGAAGAGCTCATGCCTCACCTGGATTATCAGAGCAAGTGGTGCTCCTGCTTTTCTGATCAGAGGGAACTGGCTCCTCCCAAGCACTGAAGATCAATGCATCTCTTTGCTCCTAAACACCCAGCAGACCAGAGGAAAAAGTTGCCAAGGAGACCCCAATACAACACACACGGCCCTGGTTTTTCCCTGCAATTCTGCAGGTGCTCTCCTTTCATCTTTTTTAGCCCAAACCTCCCTCCCACCTGCCTCTTTCACATTAACCTGCCCCTGAGCACACCATCCAACTGCCCCTGTAACACAGAGTAATACACTGCATTTTCTCTGCTTGCTTCAAACCAGGCAACCACAGAAGAAATTAGCCGGGGAAAAAAAAATAAATAATGTATTTCCCATCCAAACTTCCACTTCCCAGAGGAATTTAGCTTTTTGAATTATGGCACCTTCTCCAGGCAAACAAGCCCTTCTGAAGGGCAAGGCTCAAGACACTGCAGGGATGCAGATTTTCAAACCATTCATTATGCAAATGGCTCGTTTATTGCTGCTGAGCTGGAAGCAGGAATTCCAGGCATGCAAATAAAAATAGTCGGGGAGCAACAGCCAGTAAGTGCGTGATGGCATCTGCTGACTTGGGTAACACGCAGCACGGACCCTGCAGGCAGCACTTTATGGTGGAGTTTCAAACTGCAGGTTGAAATTGGTCTGCAACCACCACCAGTGACTCCCTGGGCTCTGCAGGACCAGCAGCATCTCCAGCTGGAAGTTCTGCCAGCGCTGCAGATCATGCCATAACCCTATTGATCCCAAAATCTTACTCATCACAAGATCCCTGAGCTAAGCAAGGCCTGAAATTCAATAGTTCAGGATGACTGGTCACAAGGGGTAGAGCTGAGGTGTGAAGGGGTTGCAGGAGATTTCATTGACAGGGTCGCAACAGCGCCAGAACTGCAAAGCTTTCCCCAAAACTTCAATAAACCGCCCGGTGCTGGGTGGGAACGAATGCTAATTAACATCTGATAAAGACTGAGAGAGAGAATCTGGCTGGGAAAGGAGACAAAACTCAAAATTAGCCATGCAGGCGGGAAATTTTAAGCAGGACTATCCTGGGAACAGCCTGCCTCCACATTTCTCTTCTCACAGTGCCTGGAAGCACAAGGAGAGTCGTGTGTAGGATGCTCTGTGGCCAAGGATGAGTATTTATCCTCCAGGAACTGAATCATGTACAAACATTTCTGAGGCCCAGCGCCTTCCAGCTACTGAATCTAATTCAGGTCCAAGTCCTGGAAATGACCTGGCACAGGGTATCAGTGCACACTGCAGTCATGGGAAATAATAAGGAATTTAAAAAGCAAAACAGAAACACTGAGCTGAGCATTAAAGAACCTTTCAAGTTCAAACATGGGGAAAAAAATGCGATGCCGAGCCAGTCCAACGTCAGCACTCAAGGTCAAATGGAAAAAGAAATCTCTGTGGATTTGCCTTTAACAGGCTATTGTTAGTGCCATGATGTTTAATATCATTAACACAGAATCATTATGTAAATTCTGGTTTTTCAGCTCAGTTGTCGCTATCACAAGTTAGTTTTAATGTAGAAGCAAAGTAAAAGCAGCTGGTGCACTGACCCGGGCTCGGCACACTCAGCATTCACACTCTCCCACTGAATGCGAGATTTGCTCGTTTTTATGTGCTCCAGTATCCTTACACAGCAACAGCAAAAGTCTAGTTCAAAATGTGATACAAGTCTCACTGCAATTTTTGCTGCCAAGTGACTGAAATGACAAGAGAGATCCCGGCAGGAGCTGGTCGAACGCTCATCTACGAGCAGATTAATTGCTAAGACAGAAAGGTCCTGATACACAACCACCCGACAACAATCGGGTAATCACTCATTATGTGTCTATTACTCAAAGTCCTGGAGCTGGCACGACACTTAAATCTGGAGCCACATCCACCCGAGCGATGACAAATATTGTTTCCTGCCTCAAAACCGCCGAGCTCAGCAACTTCAGACCCCGGGAACTGAAAAGAATCAATTTACCTGGGCCTGTAATTTCACAGCAATAGCTGTATTATATTAAAAAAAAAATAAAAAATAAAAGGTTTCTCTGATGGAGAGACTGTTCCTGGCTTCAAACAAGAACATAAGCAATAATGTACGTGCAACAATACCCCGATTGACCGCGTTTCAATGAGCATTCACACAGACGGCCTCAGCAGATGAAGGACAAGTGCTATGGGCTGAATGGGCTCCATTGAGTAGAGCTAATTAGCTGTATAAGCATATGCAAAGAGCGGGGCCTAAATTTGTTCTCTGCCTCCTGGGACACTGATAACTCCTTTTTGTGACTGTTGTGCAATGCAGAGAGAGCAGGTCTAAGGCAATGCCATAACCCCTGCCTGCCATAAGGGCATCTTTTTTCTTGCAGAGATGTTAAGGTTGGGAGACAGCAGCTCAGGTGAAAGTAGAGCCTTGTCCACACTTTTGTCACAGGTTATTGCCATATTTGAAAGCAGAACTCATCCCTCCTGAGCTGCCACTAAATGATGTTAATACCCAGCCGTGCGAAACACCACCAAAATATTTGCTGTGATCAACCAGCACAATAACGGATCACGGATCTGATAATCCAAAGCTGCATCCAGCAGGAAGAGGCTCTCATTTCCCTCATCCAAAACACATACTGCCACAGCAGAAGATGCAGTCTGTCATTACAGGCTTGATCCCGTGACTTTTATTTGCACGGTGGAGCTTTGGCACAATCTGCTCTCGTCTGGCTGGTCCCTCTGAGGCGGCGGCAACGGCAAACAGGAGCAGCAGCTTAGTGGAGTGCAGTGCTAGAGGAATTTAAACACATCAAAACACGGGTAACCTCCACCAGATCGCTCTCAAACGTGTCTTTTGCAGAAAACTGAGGTAGACACACAGGTCCTCTCAAAAAAGCTGCCCATGTCTTCCAAAAATCCAGCCCCAGCTGCAGCTCCTCTCTTCTCATCCCCAGCCAGAGCGTAAAGCAAACACCCCAAAGGAATAAAACTAACCTGGCAACTGAATAATGCTCTGACCCGCCTTAGGAGAACAGAGCTTGCAAAGAGCTCTGGAGATCCTTGTGTGCATAAGGAAAGGAAATGACCGCCAAGGTTTTTATCCCATCCTGACTGGAATTACTGGCAAAGTTCCCACCGGCTGCAGGAACGGGGCTGAAAAAGTTGCAGAGCACAGAGTCAGTGACGACGAGGGCTAAAGGGGCTCGACAGACACAAGATGAGGCACATCCTCCACCAGATGACACAGCTGTGGTGGTGCCATGGCACTCAGTGCTGCCATCACTGCTCCTCCACAGAGCTGTGCCCAACACCACAAGCCAAATCTCCTTTCCACAGCAGCACCCAAAACCCCCACATCTGACACGTTTAAAAGATGAAAAACTGATGTCCGGTTTGCGCCTTTCCAATAGGATTTGGCCCGTATCTACTTATGTTGTTATTTATAACTGAAACACACAGTAACCACACCAAGTTCCTGCTAGATTTTATTCCTTCCTTAATCTAAACATAAAGTCATAAGAGTAAGATATTTGCTGTAAGGAAATGAGCTGTCAAGTGATTTACGGTTTTGCTTTGTCTCTGTCTCAACAGCTCAAAGTCTTCTCCAAGACCCTATTTTTAGCAAGCTGTAAAAATTAAAGGCAATAAGGGACAGAGGAGGAGCCAGGAGTTGACAAATGTATAGGGGAAACTTATTTATTTCTTCATTATCCTAATGCACCTCTAACTGCTGTATCCAGGTACCATGTGGACAATCGTGGGCAGTGTTATATTGCCTTTACTGCTTAAAGGTGCCTTTACAGGTGAGATCAGCCTGATCAGCCACAGCTCAAGAAGAAGCAGTGGTGGGAAAATGTCTCTGGGTTGTGGTTTGTTTGCTGGGATTTGGGAGTTGGATTTTTGTTGGGTTTGGGTTGGTTTTTATTAATAATGGCCAACATGGCTTCACATGGTGTGTAAATGCTAGACAAGACCAAAATCAGCTGGAGGCAAAATCAGGCTTTCCTTTATTCCAAGGATGGCTCACATGGAAACCCACGAGTTCCACCCATTTATCACCTAGCTCAACTATAAAATAAAAGCAGTTGCCTTATTCACATTTCATTGGTCATTCCAGCCAAAATTATTCTAATAATTCCCTTCAACAAGAACCAAGGTCTTCTATTGCATAAATTTTATTTCCAGCACCTTCACTTGCAAATGATGACAATAATTATTCTAAGTCCCATATAGCACTTTCCACACAAGAGCTTTAAGGGCTTTAACAATGGGAAGTTATTACCAGAGCTTTAACAATAGAAAGTTATTACCAGCATCCTTATTTGTGAGAATGAGGCACAGAAAGATCAAACAAATTGCTGAAGATCATTCATCAGCTCGCTGGCAACGCCAGGAACAGAACTGTAATCTCCTGACCCTCCATCCAGAGCTGATTGGGCCAGGGAAAAGAAAAAGCATCCTTGAAACATGTCTGAAAAGGGAGAGGTTTGTTTTCAGAAGTGCTGAAAATGAGCTCGTCCAAAAGGAGCAGTGATGGCAAATGTCTGAACTCTGATAAAATGCTGAAAGAGATTAAATGATGCTATCAATTATTCCATAGTGGGGAAATGGACAAACAGAAAAGGGATGTGCCTTCTGGCCACTTTCTCATCGCCTTTGGGATGTCCCATGGAGAAACCACAACAATCACATACCCTGTAGTTGCAAACAGTGTCACATTTAAGGATTATAACTCTTTTCTTTACCTCATCTTTTTTCTCCCCTTTGTTTTGGCCCCTGACGTGTCCAAGTTGACATATCCAAAATCAACAGAGAATTCTGACCATCTTGGCCGACACCAAGTTTGTTTCTGTTTCCTCAGAAGCACCAAACACACGCTAAGTTCTCCATGAAACTCTCTTCTCTCAGAAGTATTTTAGGAGACAATTTATTTAGGAGAAAGAACAGACCTTAATCAGCAGAAGAACCATGGAGAAACAGAATATTTATATGAAGCCACATCCTGAAACCAAACAGGATGAAATCCTCCGAGGCGTCTATTAAGGAGATTGCCCAGCGGAAAGGAAATTCAGCAAACCCGATTATCCCTAACAGGCTTATCCGCTGGAAAAAAATCATCAGAGCAATGACAAGATAGTTTTGAGAGACAATTAATGAAAGGTAGGGGAGAGGGGAGATTGTAACAGGGTGACAAGGAGGGAGAATCCATAAAATACAGATTGTCACGGCTGGTCAGACGTAAGGACATTACACGACCCATCACACGTCTGGAAGAGGAAAGGGGAGTCAAGATGTTCACAAAGCCTCATGTCTACGGCTTTGCCAGGGGCAGAACTGCTTTTATCTTCTTTAATACAGCAAGAAGAAGAATTCCCCTGCTAGTTCACTTGACAGGCATGAACTGGATCAAAAGAGCTTCCACCAGCAGCACTCCACCCCTCCTTACAGTCCAGCCCTACGCCGTGTCCATGGCTCCATCTCGCAGCAGAAGGAGCCATCCTCTCCAAAGCGTGATCCCAAACGTTTGAATCAATGGCAAACCTCCAGCAAACTGAAAATGGGTGAAGGAATAAAGCTCATGGGATGGTCTTGGACTGGGAACTAGAACAGATGGCTAAATTCTTCCCACTAGAGGAAACCACCAGTCCTTGAGCAGGACCATGGTGGAAACTATGAGCTCAGAGCTTTTGCTCTACACTGCATCCTTGCTGGGATAACAAGACTTTCTCTTTCAGGTTTATTTTATGTTTATTTCCAACCCAGATTGTTCTTAAACCTCTGATCTTAAGTCAGAGCACAACAGCAAACAAGAGAAAGAACCCTAAATCTGTACGTCCCCTCTCCTTTACCTTCCAAGTACCGCTGCCCCCACATGCTCCTCAGCAGTGGAACCAGGCAGAAAAACAAGAAAAAAAATCCCACAGTGGAAAGGATGAGACTCCTGGCATGGGAAGATGTCCACGCCATCATCTCTGGCTGATGATGAGACAAGCAAGGACAGACAGATTAAGGGCTTTGCCAGAGCTAATGACATGGACATCTTTCCACTGACTTCACTAGGCTTTGGACCAAATTCCCGTACAAAGAGCTGCACTCAAGAGCTATCAAGAAGATTAATTCATTAGCATTTTTAAAGTACTTTTAGATCCTGGAGTGAAAGGGGCTATCAAACTGTAAAGTCATTTTATTAGTGATAACAGTCAAAGAACAGCAAGTTGAATCCTTCGGTCTAAAGCCTTATGCCACAAATGGGCTTGTAACACGAAGACACCACAAAGCCCTAACAGATATTAAAACTTCCTTGAACAGACTTACACTAGACACTAGTTCTCTAAGATTCCTTTCAACTCCACAAATTCTGATGGTAATTTTTTAATTTTCATGTAGCAGGATGAACCCAAACCCACTGAGGGAAAGCAGGAGGCTGTAAGGCCTACTGCAGCCCCTGAAAGGCTCCTCACTGGTGTCAGCAGAGTTCACGTGCTCTGGTATGCTGTGTCAGGACACTGACCACGGGGGACCCCACAGCCCTGAATTCCTCCCATCATCTCGGGAAGCAGAAAACAAGGCTGTCACAAGGCTCTGTGCACACAGTTCCCCAAAATTCTCCAAGGGAATGGCACACAGGCAGAGCAAGAGGACACAAGGCAAGGAGCTGGCACGGCTGCGGGTTGGCCTTGCATGCGGATACTTCTCCAAAACAAGATCTCAAGCCCATAAAAACATTGGCAGCAGGCGCCGGAAGATGCACAGTGTACTGCTCTATCACTTTGCTGGTGGAATAGACTTTATCCTGTTCCCTCTGGCCCCAGATCAAGCACAGCTCCTCACAGGAATTTTCCATTATCCTGTGGCAAACACACCAGGGCAATCCGGCCGCTTAACCGACTTACACTTGTGACCCCCTCCTCCTCAGCAGCAGCGAGGTCGTGCATAAGCACCAGCCATTTCTCTTACAGTGTGCCAATTCCAGCACCACAGCCCAAGAGAACTGGGGCTGGAATTCCCAGGCTGCCTGACAGGACTGCAGTGGGGCAATGGAGACATCCTGAGCCTCCTTTGCTCCAGCTCTGCCCTCCTGGCAGACGCTTCTGTCTCCCGTTTGCCATTGCTGAGGCCCTAATTTATTTCCACAGCCCAAAAGACTCAAAGCCAGGGAAAACATGGAAGCCCTCAGCATCCCTCCTCTGTTTCTACTCTGGTAAATCCTTTTCTCACCCTGCTTTTTCACTAGGCCGTGAACTCGTCTCCAAATCTGTACAACCATCCAACTATCCCTCACAGTTGGCTCTCCACACCAAAGGCACCAGCAAGTGTCAAATTCACCCCCCTCGCCCTAGCAACTTGAAGGAGAGCAACCCCATGACTTCAGCTCCCCCCCTCAGGCAGAGGGGCTCTGCAAACACATGCAAACCCCACACCACCTTTGCGGATACAGAGATTATCAATTAATGCAAGTGTCCTTGAACCACCAAGGAGCATATTCCCCCCTGGCATCCCGGGGAGGGGAGGGGATTGCCCGAGGCACGCTCACGGCGCTGATAAACACACAGAGCTTATCCTGACTTTCCCTATGCCACGTTTATTTGCTCTAGAAAAATGCTCGGCATCTTCCTGATCCCTGCTCATTTCCGATGTGGTTTCTACTTTCCCCAGGGTCACAGGCAGTGACAGGCATCCCCGAGGCTTATTTGTGTTTGGAGCCATCTGCCAGCGCAGGGAGGGCTGAAACAGTCTGCAGTGAGAAGGAGCCACCGAAGAGCACTGTGGTTTCCTTGGTAGGGGTGACCAAGTGACAAAAACCCGTTTGGTTTGCTCCCTCTTCCCAGAGATCTGGTCTCCAATAATGCGATGGCTCAGCTCCAACTACATCATCTCTCCCGGCTGCGTGGTTTGTGTTATCCTGGAGAAGGCAGAAGGCTTCAACTCCACAAACACATGTTTAATTACACTGCAGCTCGGTCCGGCTCGCAGGGGAGTGGGAATACACCGGGATGCTTCACCCAGGGAAACCCACACCAGAGTCCTGACAGTCTGCAGGTGCTCACTTTGTCCCCTCAGCCACCAACACCCTTAAAAAGCAGTCTGCAAATGAACTAAAACAGCCTTAACCCTACAAACAGCTTCTGGATGACGGAGAGGAGAGACCGGCTCCGCTGCCAGCTCTGTGGGGGGGAGAGGAGAAACTGTCCCCAGCCAGGGACAGGCACACAAAGGCCACATTGTCCCACTCCGCAATTAACTCCAGGGGAGAAAAAAAAAAAGGTCAAGGCTTTCTATTTGTGAAAGGACATACCCAGCAAACAGCAGGTCCATGCTCAGCTTGTGCACCCAAAAAGCCCATTTTGTGTACAGACCCCCCCAGTCTGCCCAGGGAGCTGCAATTTCAACACATCACCCCCAGCTTGCGCTGGCTGGCGTTTTCCTAACATGAGTTTTACAGAGAAAACAAGATCCAAAGGCTTTCAAACACTCTTTACAAGGCACTTTCCTCGGGCTGGAAGGGATGAAGTCGTTGGGAATATCGTGAAACAAGTGGCACATCACCTCTTTGAAACCCAAATAGCAAGAGACCACATCAAGTCTTCAAATATTAATCTGTACTTACCAACTAATCAGCACTGACAAAAATAACCCATCTAATTATCAGAACACTGCCACCTAAATAATGAATTATATGCCTTATTAAAAAGTATAATAGATTAGAGGACGTGAAACAATTGCAATTAGTAAAACAAGAAACGCTGGGAAACAAAAAAACCCCTACAAGTGTGATCTGAATTGTATAAATTAATGTTCCAAAATAGCGACTGATCTCCTCCAACACATCAAACGGCAGGAACTTCTGAAGCCTACTGCAATTCAATAAACGCAATTCAATAAACGCAATTCACCTTAAAATTGCTGAAAACAATATTAAGACGTTGTCCTTGCTGCTCAGAGTGTTGCTTTTGTCCATGACACCTCCCCAGCCTGGGGAGGCTCGTTACTGGGAGTGAGTCCTTACTGGGAGCCATCCCACTCCTGAGCATGTAATTGCTTCATTAAGAGGAGATGGGGTGGGCAACAGGGATGCTGCTGCAGATAACAGCCAGGGGAACGAGGGATGCCTTCAAGCACTCAAAAGGAAGTGTTCTCAGTTTTCCTTTAATATCACCAGGTCCCCCTTGTGCTGCACATGAAGCAGGCTCAGCCCCTGCCCTATATAACGGCACGAGGTGGGGAGGAAGGTGAGGGGCACACACACCAAACCTGCCTCTCACTGCTCCTCGTCCGGTTCTCCATCCCTGTGCTCTCCCACGGGTACCCCCACGGACAAGGTGATGTTTCCTCATCACACCCTTCGGTGAAACACACCCAGGTACCCGTGCTTAACACTCTGCTTGTCGGCTCAGCCACCATCACCAACACAACCTACATATATCTTCAGCTCTAGGCTGAAAGAGTGTGTGTTTAGATGAGATGGGACGTCAGTAAGAAATTGTTCCCTGTGAGGGTGGGGAGGCCCTGGCACAGGTTGCCCAGAGAAGCTGTGGCTGCCCCATCCCTGGAAGTGTCCAAGGCCAGGCTGGATGGGGCTTGGAGCAACCTGGGCTAGTGGAAGGTGACCCTCCTCAAGGTGGAGGGTGGAACAGGATGGTCTTTAAGGCTCCTTCCAACCCAAACCATTCTGGGATTCTGTGTTCTTTCCAGAGATTCCACACCAGATGTTTCTTCTCTGAACCCAAGCTTTCCAATTATGATCTGTGAGATCCTCCAAGCCCTCAAACCCCTCTCTGCAGTCTTCAAACATCAAGGGGTGAATAAACCCCTGAAACGCTGTGGGCTTTTTTCTTTTTCCAGGACTGCTGCTGTTACACCCTCTGCAATATTTACCTTTCAAAGGCTTTAATGCTTGCTGCAGTCCTGGCATCACTCAGATGCAGAACACACTCCTAATTGTACCCCAAGGTATAGCAAAAAGAGAAAATGTAGCACAAAAAACCAAAACAAAACCAAAAAAAGGCAAAAAAAGAAAGCTTCAGTGCAAAAACAACCTGTCAATTGCAAAATATTTTTTAAATAAATAAAAGAAATCCAAAACTCTGTCTCCAAGATGGTATAATAGCACCTGAACAATGAAATTGATCTTTAAAATAACATCCTCCTTCCGACCAAGAAGAAGGATATTGAGCTGGGGAGATTCTTCATTTTCCAATAGCCTTTTAATAACCTGAGTGCTGTTCATGTGGACTGGGGGTTATGACAAGGACAAAGTAACTCACTTCCTGTCCAAAATTAATTTTATTTAGCTCAGCCCTGAATAATTAATGTCATTACCTGCAAACACGTCCCCAAATGCCTCCCTCCAATGACCTGCACCAAGAAAAAGAGGCTTTTGGTTAAACTGCCCCTTGTGGTGCTCAGTATCACTGTGTTTGTGGCATTTTTCTCCTCACAGATAATCAATAGGTACCTTTACTAAAATAAAGCATCTTTGGTTTAATAAATAAACTAGTTCTAGCTTACTCCACCTTTAAAAATGAGGGGCCCCCCCAAAAAATGAGTTAACACTTCACACAAAAAATGTTTTCCATCTGAGCTCACTTTGAAGGGTGAGTTTCAGCTGGAGACAATTAGGAAGGGCGGGAATACAACCCAAAAAGCAGAGGGGAGGGGATAATGCATGGACAGGGGCTGAGAGTCCACTTTACATCCCTCTCCTAGCATGAATTTAACTTGAAGCACCTGGCTGGTGGGGCACTGAACATTTAGGAACACACTCGTATGTGTGGATCCTTCAGAGAAACGAGCCAGCCTTGAATCCAGGGATTTCGCATTATGCTAGAAAACAAACATTTTCAATCCAAACTAAAGATGTACAACCTCTTGCCTACTTGCAGCTCTGCCACTGAGTGTGGGAAGGAGAAAAACGACTGGAAACGGAGTTAACTCCAACCCAAGGTGAAGCCAAGTTGTTTGTTTTCATTACTAAAACCCACAGAAAAGAAATGCAAAACACGAAACAGCCCAAAGCCAGCGGTGAAATTCACATTCAGGCAGAGGATTTTCCAAGGGTAAGTGTTTGTTTTTATCCCAGTGCACCCAGGTCAGCTTGAATTTACATTAATACCATCAACAGAGCAGCACCAAAATCAACGCCTGACAACCTGTAGGTTGGGGGTTTTCTAAAATATGATTTTGTCCTCCATTCTAAATCACTGTCCTGACGGCTGCTTGCAACACTAAGTTCATCATCGGTAGTGAATTTAATTAACGTGTTGTTTCTCCCTTCAACCAGATCATTAATAGAGTTGATAAATCAAACGTGCCATTGTACTCCGTAACACTGGGTTTGTGATATTCCCCAGAGGTCAGAGGACACGTAAACTGAGGGATGAAATTCATTGAGACATAAATACAGCATCCTCATCTGTGACAGTCGGATACAATCACACTCCAGTGACATGAGCATTATGTAAGAGAACATTGTCTCCAGCCTGTTCCACAGAAATGCCACAAGACCAATACAGAAAAACATAAAAACTGGTTGACATTCCATTGCATACATCACTTCTTGTTCTCCTTTCATTTGTGCTGCCAAGCCAGTTAATAGTTACTTTTGTTTCAAAGCTCAGGTGTAAAATGATACCACTGGGGCAGTATTGTTATTTATTTTAAATGAAGAATGGTAACTTAAAATGAGGAACACTCTATTTGTCCCCCTTGAGAATGTTTGGGATCTTTTGCCCCTTCTTATGAGAATCAACTAGACAGAGCTTTGAGAAACCTGGTCTAGTGGAAGGTGTCCCTGCCCACGGCAGGAGGTTGGAACTGGATGGTCTTCAAGGTCCCTCCATCCCAAACCAGCCTGTGATTCTCTGATTGAGCTGGTCCGCAGGTTAATAAACAACAAGTATCAGCAGGTTGTGAGGAGAACTGAAAACCAAAGTAAGACATACAGCCAGCATCAACTTCGAACCACCCTGTCCAAACCAGCCCCACGGAGAGAGCCCCAGGCTCTCTGCCTCCACCGCAGATATCCAGCACAGTGACCTGACCGCCCATCCCATGGTTCAGCAAATTCATCAGCTACTTGGTGCACATGAAGGAGTCATCGGAAAGCATCTTTAATAATAATAATAATAGAACCAAAACCAACAAACCTTGTCCCCGTGCAATCACGTGCCTTGACTGTTATTGCTGCTTTTCTCTCAGATTTGTGCTGAGCTGCCTGGCTTGAGGAGAACATCCCACCCCTGAGAGCATCAGCAGCGTGGAAGGTTCCCATGGTGAGTGATTTAAATGCTAATGAATGGGGCAAGGCTGGATTCATTCACCTGACAGCACTCACCTCCTCACCGCCTTCACCTGGAGGACCTGCAGGATCAGAGTCCTGGATGTAGGTCACGGCCCCAAAAAACCAGAGAAGGTCTCAGTGGATGCTCTGGGACACCAAGACCTGACAGAAGAGACGCTCCCTGAGCAGGTCACGGAGATGTGTTGGGCAATGAGCAGTGCTGGGAACACCCTTGAGGAACCAACCCTGCTTGCAGGTACCTCCAGCTGTGATTTGACGTAAGCACGAGAGGCTCTACCAAACACAACCCTTAATTACACATAAGTGGCGATGCAGCCAGCGGGGGAGATTAAGGTGATGGGTGGGATCACCTCTCCCCTCTCTCCCCACCCCGGCTCGTGCTACAGCAGTGGGGAGAGACCAGCACGTCCTGAGGACCGTGCATCTCCTCCTGGGATATCTGAAGTGTCTGGGGAGAAAGGCCCTCTGGAGGTACTGGTCCCTCCCGTGACCGGCCTGGACAAGCCCCATACCTGCCGGAGGGCTGAGCTCTGGCGTGACGAGTCTCGCCGTGGGAGCCCTGCCAAGCTTCAAGGGCTTCGCAATTAACTTTCACAACAAACCAAAGCCTCAAGAGCTTTTAATCTCCAAATAAGTAGGAGATGTGGGTCCACGCCAAGGCTTTCGTGCCCTGGTTTATCGGCGAGGCGCCCATAAGGACCTCGCTGCCGAGTGCCTGTCCGAGCACGGCCACACAACGGGAGCTCCGCTTATCCACTTTCACTTCCACAGCGGGAGAACAGGGGAAGGCACGGGGTTAGCTGTGCAAGAGGTTAAGACACAGGGAACATTTGCTTAGCACCGCAACCTTCGTGCAAATAAGCTCGAAGGAAATGCTGAAGAGCAGAGATAAGAATTCCAGCGCAGGTACCATCCACTGCAAAAAAATCGAAAAATATATACACTCAAGACTTCACCAGAAAGCAGCTGATCTTCCCTGCCAACCATCGGTTACAAGAGGTAAAATAACTAACAAAGCAAGTCCGTGCTTGCCTGAATAAACAGGCAGGAAGGAAACTGCTGTGAGCAGATCCCAGCCCGGCAGGATCCTCATCAGGATTCTCCGCTGGCAGCAGCACTTGTCACACAGACAGACAGACACCACACTCCTGCTTACGGAGTTCAGCGCCTGACCAGCACCTCAGTGTGATAACACCTCAGTGACACCCTGAACAACTCGGCCGTGAGTAACGCAACTCTCCCTCACACCTTCCTCTGCCCGCAGCAGCGCACGAGCACACACGCTGGCCTCTGCCTTACCCAGCAATATTCTGGGCAAAATGCAGAAAGAATTCACTGTATGTTGCCCAGGAGAATATTTTGGCATCCTCCTTGACTTACTTCGAGCCTCAGCCACAGCATCTGCAGTACCCTTACACCTCATCTTCCCACCTCTGCTCCCTGACAGACTGGAATAAAGAAAAATCGTCATGGTTGTATCCCGTATTTAAAGCTCTGTGGTGGTTTATTTTCCCTATCATTTTTTGCTCATTTTCAATGATGAAGACTTTTTGGAGATATTAATTACCAACTTAATCCTGCTTTTCTAATGACACACACACAGATTTACCATGAGCTCAGAGCAGCTCTGCTAATAGAGGATAAACCCAATATACTATAGAGGGTTATACCTTTTTATTAGTCTTTCCTGTTGGTCTAATTAATGGTATTACCCTCTGAACTGTGTACACACACTTAAAGAAATTTAAAATATGCTGAAAAAACCTCCATGAAGGAACCAGAGGATGCTTAATAATTTTCTACCAGTTATCTCCACTGGTAGCCAATGATACCCAACTCGCTCTTCTTACTCAAGATACTCGATTTGATAAGTGGCTTTGACCATTGATATAAAAAAAAAATAGCATGAACAAAATTATCTTCAGAGAATCACTTGATTTTTCTGCTTCCCCTCTCCTCAACAGATTGCCACAAGGGTAACACTCATTTGCTGATTCAAGCCCAGGAAAGATGAAAAACATCACTGCAAAATAAGCTTGTACTTACATCGGCAGAAACGACTGCAAATGAATTAACAAATGAGAGCCACCTCACAAAGGCTGCAGTTAAGCAAAATATCCCCTAATCTGGATTCTTTATGTACAGCTGCAACTAAAAGGAACCGGAATGAATCACAGCAAGTCTTCAAGGCTCGGATAATTTTCCTTCTTCAAGAGAATCCAGAAGTTCAGCTGCTCCCAGCTTGGAATACACTGGAGGATCCAAAACCAGCTTTTTTTGAATGAAGGGCTGACTTCAAACATCACCCTGCCTGAGGTGACGCTGGGCATGGTTCCTGCAGCAGCTACCTACCAACACAAGAGCCAAAGCCCCTTACACATCCTCACTGTGAGACAGGTCCCTGCAACCACACGGGTGCCAAAATACTTCTCCAGACCTTCCAGCCTCATGGGCTGGGCCCACACTGTGGATGAGGTCACCCACGTTCTCAGTGGTCTTTAACAAGTTCTCTTCTCAACGCTAACCCTCATCCACCTCCTGACATAAAGATGGCACCAAGGGGTGGAAATGACCCTTAGAAATTAAGGGAACCTTGGCAGCAGCCCCAAATCCCACGTGTCCAAGAACCAGGTACATCAGCAGGTTGGTAAAGGCCCTAAAAGAGGCACAGCCCTGCACATTTACACCCCAGGGGTGTAAATTCTGCTTTTACTGCTCCCAAGACTACCTTGGAGGGTCTGTTACCAACAAGGATTCACTTGATTTCTCCCTGTATGAAAAGTTCAACGACAGGTTTGACTGAACGTTGTGATGAGGTCAAAGGCAGCTGTGCTGACATCACAGTATGGACAGGCTGTCACCTGTACGACAGCCAGCTCTGCTCATCTGATATTATCTGCATTGTTTAAAGCTGCCAACAAGCAGAGTTAATGTGTTATCTGCATATGGGTTTTTCATCCTGCAGGGTGGTCATTACCACAGTATTGTCGGGCTAATTAGCAGGTAAAATAAACAGGTAAATAAAACCTCTCACAGCTTTTTTTTTTTTAATGCACGCTTCCCCAACCAAAATAAAACAAATATAAAATAATCCCAACCATATATCCAGACTGTGCATCAGGCTATTTCCAGGAGCTACAGTCGCCCTGGTCCAGGGCAATCTAAAGCCTGGCAGCACAGGCAGCACTACAGTCCACAAACCACAACAGCATCAAATAAACCTCAGCCCAAGCTAATACAGCTCCATTTAAATGGAAAAAAAAAAAAAAAGAAAAAAAAATCTTTAAGGAACCTAGAAGGTATTCAAACCTCTTTAGTAAAGTGCTTTCCATTAATCCTGCCACACGCCTAATGCTGAATCAAAGATGTTCAGTAAATGCACCTATCAGAGGAATTACGCCCAAAATCAAACCGGTCCCTAATGAATGCACTCAGAAATGACAGCGATAAGCAGGGCACAGAAGATGTGTTAAATTACATCATTTACCAAAATACCCTGGAAATGATGCACGTCCAAGGAGGAAAAGAGCATAAAAAGGTTCTCTGCAAAGGTGGCAAAATGCAAAGCGCTTTGTGAAGCTTCGCTCTGCCTGAAAGGAACAATAAATGGTACTCGGTGCCACACTCGGAGCAACCTCAGCAGCTGCTCAGAGCCACACACTTGTGCTGGGAGCAACGGGCACTGCAGACCTTGACACAGCTCCAGCAAAACTTGTGAGCAACTTCTGGGAGCTCGAGTGAGTCCTGGAGCTGGACTGAAGCCAGGCAATGACATGGGCATGAGAACATCAGCCAGCAGGGCAAGGTGGCAGCTCGTAACCCCTGTTCCAGCATGCCCTGTTAACCCCATTCCCTGCCTCTGAGCCCTGCTCATTCAGCAGCTCCTAAAGCAGGGCAGACAGCGCTGGGCAGCGAGCTGGGGACATCCCCAGATGGTGACGCTCAGCTCCTCTTCATTCCCAGGCTCAGCCCCACCACGGCCTCACCCAGCAGCTGCAAAACCCACCAAAAGCCCCCGTGTACAAAAGCATTAGGACACCAGGGCCTTGCAGGAATCCACCCTCCAGCCAGCACAACTCTCTGGCTTTTTCTTTCTGCTTATATTACAGCACGCTACCCCAAAATAGAACTTTCTGATATTAAGTACAGCCTTTTCACTAATTAAGTGGCCTTTCTGTGGTTTCTCAGACCCATGCCACTATGAGCTTTATATTTTTCAGTTTTTCCCCCACAGGAGCTGCACAGCTTTGGCCCCACCACCTCCCTCTGCTTTTCATGGAAATTTAAGAACCCCATTAATCAGCCCTCTCACCCTGAGCTGTCAGTTTGGGACCTCTCTCACCATGAAAGGAGATCGTGCAGGAAACCCAAGCTCATTTGAACGAACCCTGTGTGGCTTTAAAACGAGCTCACCTTCCCCAGAACGACAACAATGATCTTTGCAGATTCAATTACAGGATGCAAATGTGGTGGGGAGTACTGTCACGTCTCCACCTGAAGCAGTTCCCCCCTCTCCCGCCTCAGCCAGGGAGAAAAATAATGACAAATTTGGGCAAAGCCATTTAGCAACTCCAGATATATTGTGGAGGATATAAAAGGTCAGGGAATTAACGATAAGAATCCGCAGCTGGATGAAACAACAGGTTTAGCCAGAGCAGATAATGCAATAATTGACAAACATAAAAGCAAATAATTGGGTGCATTTAAGGCTAGAACAAACAACAGTGAACACACAGAGAGGGGCTATTTTGCCATCACAGGATGAGGAATTTGTCTTCTGAACATGCTGCTGTTACATGAAATGACACAGACGTTGTTCAGCTTCAGGGGAGCATCCAAAGCCCAGTGAGTAACTCCGAGCTGGGCTCTGCTCATCCTCACCCTCCCTGAGGAATCACTCCAGCAAAGCACTGCAGAGGGACACAGCTCCAAGATGAAAACAGGTCCCCCAAGGTCTTCTCTGACACACCAGGCTGTGCCAGCCCTGCCAAAACACACTGTGCCCTCCTCCCTTCCACATCTGAGGGGAGCTGCTATTCAAAATTCAAAATGCAGCTGAATTTGGAGGTTTTCCTACTGAAAACCTCAGTGTGGTCCACTAAAACCTTTACAGCAGCCCTCTAGGTTTCTTCCAAGATGTCCCTTTTCCCCTCCTGGGGAAGGGAGCATCTAGACCACTGAAATGTAGACATCAAAAGTAAGTTCCACAAATCTCTTCCTCGAATCAATTCGCTTTGCTTTCCACCCCTAAGAGAGAACATCTCCCTGGAAAACAGGCAAACCCTTCCTGTGCTTGTGTGGCTGCAGCAAAGTTCGACCCGTAACAGAATCGTACAACAATCAGAAATATCCTGGAAAGAAAAACCCAACATTTTACGGTGGGAGGGCGGAGACCACTCAAACCAGCCAAGGAGCAGAGGCAGAACCTTACAAAGACCTTTTAACTCAGCCCTAAAGGGTATGAAATGCTCCTATGCACATTTGAAAAAAAGCAGACAACACCAAAACGAAGCATTTTGGGATATTCTGCTGTTTGTTAAAAGGCAGCAAGGAAGCTGTTACTTAGGGAATTAGCCTGTGGCATGACTGCTGCCCAGACCCAGGGCTGGGATTCCCACTCAGCCCATTGGTGATGGCCAACAATAATCCCACACTGCTTTTTCCAGCTGATTTCCACAGGAGGATGGTGGACAGGATCTGCTTAAAAGCAGAAGGCTGGAGGAGAAGTGTGCAGGGACACTGCCAGCCCTCGTCCTTCATCATCTCTGTACATGAATGCCCTGCACACTCCCAGGAACTCACCACTGCAAAACTCTCCAGCTGTATGGTGACCAAAGGAAAATATTATTTAATATACTGGCTGAAATGAAAGAGCAATGAAAGAAGTCCACCTCTGCAAACCCCATGGCTTGATAAGAATTAAAAGGCACAGGGAACCAGAGACTCAAGTTTCAGGTTTTCAGTTCTGAACCCCAATGGTCTCAATCTGCTACAGCAGAGGTGCAAGTTCGATTTCACCCTTTCCTTGAAAAAAATTTCTTCCCAGCAATGTCAGCTCCCCAGGTTTGATTGCTGCTGCAAAAGAGGGTCAGAGAAAAACCTGCAGATAGGCATCAGGACACCATTGTGCTCCCTTGCAGTCTTTACATCCCACATATTCACACCAAATACTACTTCCCCCCCCTCCAACATATGTTATTTTCTGCAGAAAGGTGATTTAACTCCCTAGTGAGGGAGGACACACGCTCTCAGGAGAGAGGAGGTGATGGAGAGGTTTGGGATTCTCTCCCAGACGCCACCCAGCAAAGTGGGATAATAAAGAGGAGAGGGCAGCAGCGTGTCCTGGCAGCAAAGGCTGGGACACATCAGCTCCCTGTCAGACAACCCTGAGGGTTCAGCTCCCAGATCTGGCCTCTAAAACCTGTGAAATTTTAATTTAGAGGGAGAAGTGGCATGAAAACACATGAGTCAGAATTGACTCTGTAAGGACCAAGGATGAGGAATGAATTTACAGATGCCCTCCGAAGAGATGCTACTTCCAGAAAAAAAAAATGTTTGCAGAAGCAACGAGGGACGAGGGAGATTCTCCAAGACTGGGATGAGCCCAGTACTGGACCACACCACAGCAGAGCATCACACAGTCCTTTTTTCCTTCTTCAGTGATACAGGTGAACCTCTCCCAAACACTGGGTCTCCTGGGTTCCCACAGGACATCCATGATGCCTTTTTGACAGCATCACACTCCCCTTCACCTTTCTGTAGGCATCTCTTTTCCCTTCCCATTGTCCAAGTGATCCAAAACCAAAATCTAGCCTCATGTACTTAGAAGCTGGGGCTGATCATGTATCTAAAAAGCAAAACACAAGAGCTTTTCCCATTTCTCAGGGCAAACGTGGCCCTGCCCACTGCAGCTCTCCCACCACGGAGGTGTCAGAAATCCTCATGGCAAAACCCCATTTCTCATTAATTGCTCTGTGCAAAAACATTTCTCTGCTGCAGCTCAGCTTCTGCATTCCAAGGCAGAGGTCTCTGCAATTTAGCAGTTTTCAGACACAGACACAGCTGAAAACCAGCAGCCTGCCCCAAAAGCCACCCGCAGTGAGTCCACATGGGAGCAGCCAGCCTGCACTGCTCTGTTCCCATCCCAGAATCTCCTCACGGGGATCTGGGGAAGGAGAGCATTAACAAGATTAGGGAAATCAGCAACTTATCAGATTATGGAAGCCAGAGCTGCACTGAGGGGTATCAGGATGTCCCTAGGAGCTGCAGCCCTGAGCTAGTCACGCTCAGTCATGATCGATACCTCTGCAAAGTTGTTCCCACCCAGAGATGCGCTGTCCTTCTGGAAGGCCTCTGTTATCTCAGGTCCCCTTGGATCACAACCCATCATCATCACTCAGCCTCAGCCTCTGGCCCCAGGGAGACACCCCAAATCCTCACCCTCGCACCCCCAAGCCTCCGATTACCCCCCTTGGCCTTGGGTGCACAAGAAAAACCTTGGGAAGAGCTTTTCTTCTCCTTTGCAACTCCTGCAAACAAACTGACCGTGGAAAGGCCTTCAGCCAAAGCTTTCCAAAGTTATTCCATGTCTATTCCGGCGAGACAGTTTCTCTTTCCTTAAAAAAGCTAAAACCATCCCATGTCCTGCTACCACGGGACACATCTCCAGTCTGGCTGGAGGTCTCTAGACCTGTTGCTTCCACAAAATCCATCTCACTGGGTACACGAAACTATCAGCCATAAGGACTCAAGCAAAATTCTACAGCAAGAAAAAGCAGGAATGAATCGCAAAGCAACGAGGAGCAACACCCTGGGTCTTCAGCATCCCATGGGTGAGGGCACATCCTGAAAAATGAGGCCTCTGGCTGACCCATTCCCTGGGGTTTTCTGCTCAGCCGCAGCCCCAGCCCGGCTCACGCCGCGTAAAGAGCACACGGGTTCTGCGAGCTGCTGCGTCAGTGCCACAGCGCTTATCTCGCACTCCCCTGCCAACAAATTATGAGGACTGAATTTTAACGAGCTGGAGACCGAAGATTTGCTCTGTGTCGTGCTAGTGCTGAGCTCAGAGCCTGGTGTACAGTGATCTACTCAGTGGAAGGGGGAGTCGGGATAACCCAAGGAAAGATGTTTGCCCGCCAAGGCAGGGCAAAGAGCCCCCGCCCCAAGGCTGCAAAGCCTCTTCTGGCATCTCAGAAAGGTTGTATATTCAGGATGCAGATTTTTCTGCATCACCTGGTCCCAGTGACAGAGAACACTGAGTTCACTGATGGATCTGGAGTAACAAAGAATAAGTAATGGCAGGACAGTGTCCTTTTGGACGATGCCCAGCCCCACCAGTGACTATCTGAGAGTGCCTGAATCCAACAGACAAAAATCACACTTAATCTTTCCCTGAGTTTAAGACCCAGACCTGTTTCTACCTCCCTCTCCCCACCTGCAAGTCTAACACTGTTTTCATGGTTATGCTCCAAACTGAGGAGTTGAAAACCCTGGATGAAGTCCTTCTTCAACTTCGGAGTTTACTCGAGCTTACTCATGCTCAGGAGCTTCACTAAAACTCCCCTGGACAAGCCCTAGAGCAATGATAATCTGAATATTATGCTAACCATGCCAGCTGAGGCTTTTGAATAGGAAAACTCCAGAAAAGATATTTAAATTAACATCTTCAAAGACTAAGATGTAGCAGGGACCCGAAGTGGTATCTGCAGCCAGTTCCTTACCTCTAAAGCAACCATGGGAACATTGCTAAGCACAAATTGATTTCCCAGCACAGGCAATTGTTTCAGAGCATGAAACTAGTTGCTCCCTCACCCTCTGAACTACACAGGACAGAGGAAAATAAAGTAGGAAATTATTAGAAAGATTAATAGTACAGCAAGACCTTGATCTTGTGATAAAATGCTCCTGATACCCAACTGGGCAGCAGTATCCAAATTCCTCGGGCTTCTTTATAGTGTCAGCTCTCCAGCTCTGGAAGAACAAATAGCAGGGAAGATTTCTGAAGAGATGAAAATGGTACATTTTCAACAGCCTGAGATGATTACTCACAAAATAGCAACAGCACAGAGGTAACTGATTGCCTCCTGGGCAAAAGTCAAAGTCTTTGCATCGGTGCTATGAAAGGGTACCGAGATCAAGGGGGAAAAGGGAAAACTATTTTAGGCTGTCAGGAGCATAAAGGTCCTCCTCTGGCCCCTTGGCATCATGAGATACCAAGACACAACTGAAATCCTTCTTATGCTGCACCTGCCCAAGATCACTGTGCAGCAAGGAGAAACCTTTTATTCCAGGAGCAGGATGCAGCTCCTGCCCCATTCCCAGCTGAATTTTGGCAGCATCCATGCACTCACCACCACCCCCACCAACAGGAGCCAGGACACAGCAACCACGGTGTGCCACTGGTGCTCTGAAATAGGAAGTGAGATAAGCCAAACGCTGAGCGAGGTGTTATTAATAACACTTAGCTATTGATTGCACGTTACATCTTCCAGCACTTTACCAACACTAATTAATTAAGGTGTTTTCCATTTAACACGGGAAGGAGACTACAGCAAAAACACATGGCTAAACGGAGTGACTGCCTGACTAAGCACAGCAAGCCATCACCCAAACTTCGGATTTCCACAGGTACTGCTTTTAACCAAAGTACTGAAGGCACAGGAGCAAGTTGGGCAAAGACACGACGCCAGAAGATCAGAGGTGCACCCAGCGCAGACAGGGAGGTCACGGCTGACCACTGACCTGCCACAGCACCTGCTGTGATGCTCTGTTTGCATCCCACCCCACCACTGCAGCCTGACCTGGACCACCAGGCACGGGCACATCTTCTGCTCACAACCAATCCAAACAAGAACTGCAACACGAGGGTGCTGACACGCGGCCGCACTGACGCCACCGAGCGCTGCCTGTAATTGCTGTGCTAAGAGCCGGGGACATGAAGTATTGATTTCCACCCTGATCTGCATCCAAGTTTTGAGAGGCTGCAGCCAAAATACTTCTCCCAGCAAACTCGCCTTTTAAAAGAGACTGTCAGGACTGAGAGGCTCAAATGATTAACACTCTCGCTAAGGACTGTAACAATGCATAAGTTCCATTCCTGCCCACCTACACACACCCACCAGCCTGCTCTCCCTCTTTGCTGAATTCTTCCAGTTTTGATTTAAATTACGGAAAAGAGGCCCTCGAAGTGTACCTTGCCACGGCAAAAATAGCTCATTGTAGCAGAGAGAATTCTCAGTGTGCACAAAAGGGGCACAGCTATTACCTCGAGCTGTCTCAAGCTGTACCATAATTATACAAATAACACATTTGACAAACTCAGGATTAATTACCGACTGAGCAGGGCACAGAGACACACTCACCTCCTTCCACACGACTTGGGACTGACCTGGAGCAGCTGTCTGCGGTACTGTGATCACCGAGCTCCTTCCCATGACAGAGAAGAAATCCTGCCCTGTGAGCGTGGGGAGGCCCTGGCACAGGCTGCCCAGAGAAGCTGCGGCTCCCCCACCCCTGGAAGTGTCCAAGGCCAGGTTGGACAGGGCTTGAAGCAACCTGGGCTAGTGGAAGGTGTCCCTGCCCATGGCAGGGGGGTTGAAACAAGATGAGCTTTAAGGTCACTTCTGACCCAAACCATTCCACGATTCTATAAGCAAAGGGACCTGGTGATTCCTCCACGTGCTTCTGCACCAGGACCAAAGCATTGGCCACCCAAGCATCACCACCACACCCCAAATTTGCACTTGCAGGTGAGCGGCTGCCACCCCATTCCCCATCCTCCTGCCTGCCTTTAATATATTTGCATAAATCAAACAGCTTGGCAGCCCTCCTACTTAGAAGACACACAAGAGCAGAGCTATTCAGAGATTCTTGTTTTCACCCCATCCTTCCGAACGTCGTCTCCAAATCCTTGAGGAAAAGCATACGGCTCACTATAGATATCTCAGGCCTGTCTGTACAAACACAGAGTGATGTAGGAGAGCATTTATGGCAGCGTATAAACAATAGTACCAAACTTAGGGAGGAAACACAAAGCAGAGCGAATCTAATTGGTGGGTTTTGTGGAGATCAAGTACTATCCCTCTTCTCCTCCCTAAGCACAATGAACACAACACTCCTCAAATGCAATTTTACACTTAACTGATTGGTTTCTGCTACAAAACCAGTGGTACGTGGCTGGGTATATGATTATTAACAGCCTCTTAAACTTCTTGGGAAGGACAAAAATGCATCTACAGCCACAAGGCCATGGAGTCGCACCTTGCTGGGGAAGTGTCCTTTCTCCTAACTCCTGGGCATCAGCACTCTGAGCTAAATTTGCCAGCTTAAAGACTGGAAAGGTGGACCAAACCTCCAGCAGCCATTGAAAATACCACTCTGGCACCCAGCTGAAGACGGGACCACCCATCACAGTGACCCCACAGCTCTGAAGCATGTGTAATTATGGTTATTAAGCAGAAACATGCACACTTTGGGGAATGGAATGAATTTCTTTGGCACCTTTACAGCGTACTGACTGTTTTCCAGCATGCTTATAGCAAAGGAACACAAAGAGGAGTTTTTCCACTGCTAGACAGACCAGAAAACCTCTGAGGAATATCAAACAGAAGCCCTAACCCCTTGAAGAACCTCACAGACGTCCCTCCCTTGCTGGGACACGCTGCAGGAACACAGGCACTGCCCCTCTGCAGAAACACACCCATCTTCCCAGAAGCGTCCCGAGAAAAAACAAAACCAAACACTGAGTACACACACAGAAATCGGCGTGGACGTGAGCAGCCAAAGCATTTTACCTGCTTTCCTGGCTGGAAGGCTGCATTTCCACGTTCATGCCCCGTACAGCATGTCACCATCTGCATTCCTGATCGCCCTGCTCCACAGGGGAGGATGGAGGCCGGCATCCTCCTTCTGCCCTTTCAGCAGATTTTTATAAAAGAAAGCTCCTCGGCAGCCTGGCTGTGGAGTGTGGCAGAGAGTGGCTGAGATTATACCACCAGCCACCTCTGCACAGCAGTTCAGAAAATACCTGCCCCACACGGGTAACTTCACTCCCTGCATCCCCACAGCCACCGGGAAGCTCGGCTGGGTCCAGCTCCTGCTGCACAGCAAACCCACCTGAGGATGCATTAACTGTGTTTAACAAGTGCAATTCACACCTCACACCCCCGCTACCGAAACAGAGAGATACAACAAGCTGCATGGAACAAATTCACTAATTAATCCCTCTAAATCAGTTTGCATTAATGCCACAAACAACAATCACATCAGTTCCAACCACGAAGGGGGGGGGTGGGTTGGAACCAGATGATCTTTAAGATCCCTTCCAACCCAAACTGTTCTGTGATTCTACAATTCCATGATTGCGTCCTGCCGGGAGCAGCGATGCCCACCAAGAGCTACGCTACCTTTAAAAAGCTTCCCCCAAACGCCGCTGCTATTTAAAATAACGCTGAACCATTGTACCAAGAGATACTCACAGTAAATAAGTAAGGAGTAAATAACAGCTACTGACGTTTTTATCACACAGGTGTAAATTCAGTTATCGGGAAAGGGGGGGGCTTGCACTATTTTTGCTCTGACACCAAGGCTGCTCAGGGTAAATTGTCGTGCAAGCTTGCAATTATTTGGGAAATATATAGAAACATTCAAATACGAATATATACAAACTACCAGTGATAGCAACACACTTTGACTAGTAGGGAATCGAATTTCAGCGCGGTGAGAGCAGGACTCCACCACGAGCACTGCAGGAACGATTCAGTCCCTGTTCTTACCTCCACGCAAAGCCTCTTCCCGCACCCCCTGCACCCCCTTTTCCACGCTCGTCCCCCCGGCTGGGAGACAACTTTTCAGGGATTTGGGGAGCAGAGAAGGGGGGTGTGGGGGGTGTGTGTGTGCATCGCACAGGGGCTGTTCGTGCCTCTCCCCACCCCGCGCCGGGGTCCCGGCTGTTCGGGGTGGGCTCCCGCCGCCGTGCGCGGCCCCGACCCCGCAGCCCC